>WTSP01007108.1:0-27562 GCA_025331215.1 Actenoides lindsayi | reverse complement strand
CCCCCCGCCCCCCCCCCCCCCTTTTTTTTTTTTTTAATTCAGCAACTGGTTTAATAGACATGACACCACTAGATCCTTAGCATGACCTCTTATCATGTATTGTACCAACCTATGAGATATCCACTTAACTACAATGGTTGACATTGATAGACAAGGCAATTCAATACAGCCTTTACAGTTTACATCTGCTAAGAATACAGCCCTATAGCCATATGATACATTGTATTAGAAAATGTAATTTAATTGGAGGAGGGCAAATGAAGGTCACCTTTTAATACAAGGCTTCCCATATCAGACAGTGGAAGTCTGCATGTGTGTATATAAATAGACACATAAATATACATACAGAAATATATATTTAGAGGGAAATGGAAATACTGGCAAGTCATGACTCAGATGGTTTTGGAAGCGATGAAGTTAGAAACTGTCTCTTAAGCTACAATGCAAAGGTCTATACCTCTGTTATTAAAATATTTATCATTCCAATTTATTTTCCGAAAATAAAATATCTCATGTAGTTCAATTGGCCTTCACATTGAGAGTTTTCTTATAGAGAAAGGCATAGTCAAGAACAATAACAATTATGTCAAAATAGTTGTAATAAGATCAGCTATATGTAATGGGAAACATTTACCTGAAAAATCTTCACATGAAGTTCAGAAGTATTGCTTTTTCAAAGAAATTGAATAAAAAGTTGAACATTCAGCTATGTGGAAAAATTCCACACCATGCTCCATAGTCATTCACCAGTGCAAGAAAACTTTTGATATTTCAGTATTACTTTAGAATTCCATGAGGTATTCAGTAGAAAGGATCATCTTAAATAACAGCCAGCAGTTGAATGAGAAGAACAGAACTTGGGTGAGGGTTATTTCACTGCCTGAACAGTTCTTGGCACCAGTTTCAGACTGATGAGTGACACAGTCACTTTGCTTCTTCAAGAGCATCTGGCACAAAGTAATTTTAGAAGAATCAAAGGCTGCAGAGGTTTGCAGGGCCCACTGTGTCACAGCTACCAACACTGAACTCTGTATGTCTGCTGCTACAAGATAAAGTCTGTTTTGAAAGAAGACAAACTTTATTGACATTTTTGTTAAAACTGAGATCAGCTCTTGAAAGGCAAAATTACTCCATGTAATTATCTTGGCCTCAATCCTAGAAGTCTTCATGCCACATCAGGAGTGCTTACATGTTCCAACTCAACCAAGAGTAGAAACTATGGTTACATTTTTGTGATGTCTTTCCAGGAGGAGAAGTAGAAAAGGGTCTACCCAGAAAAGAGAGTGGATTTTACTATTTGGATTTGAGACTGTCACATGATCTAGAATTGTCAAGTAGACTGAAGCTCAGATGATGTCAAGTGGTTTCTTAGAGCTTTTTATCAGTATCTCCAAAACTTCCACCATTCTCTGTCCCCACAGCTCTCCACCATGCTCAGTTCTTAATAAGGATACCATTTAAGCACTACATGAACCTATGGAAAAGATTTTAGAAGGAAAATCCCCCAACATTAAAAGAACACCTTCCTGAAAAAAAAAAAAAAAAAAAGAAAAAAGTCCAATGTTTCACTACTTATGTAATAATATATAGAGACTGAAGTGAAAACTTGTTTCTATGGTCAAGAACAAGGTTAATACTGGTAGTATCAATGAAACTTGAACTACTGGTTAGCCCTTCTGATTCCACTTTAGAAAGAGTAACCATTGTGGTGGTCAAAAGCAGGTGTTTGAGAGAATATCATTGTATACTTCCGTCTACCAAGAACTCCATGATTATTCAGCTCTCCTTACTGTAGACTCAAGTGTTCCCACAATTTGCTGCTGGCATTTTTTCTTACACTCTTTGGGCAGACCCTCAATCACACTCACTCTTATGCCCAGAGAAAAGCAGCTGACAGCAAAAGTAGAGTGTCAGCTTGAAATTCTGAAGGGTCTTTTCTAATGCAACAAAAATGCTCAAGCTGTAGGCATCCCGTTAAACAGTGGTTGAAGAGAATTCCAAGTCAGAGCTTATAGTAAGCATAAGGCTATCCTGCAAGAACAGGTTAACTAACTGATGTTTGGGGGGGGGGAAGTATTTTACAAAGAAAGACAAAATTATTGGATTATTTAGTGCAGGCTAATCACAGACCCCTGAAAGAATTCTGAGCAAAGTGTTTCCAGCATAATCTTTTATTTTGGGCAAAACTTCAATCTCAGAAAAATTATTTCTCTCTGAATCAATTCAAGGGGAAAAAACCTTTTAAATGGTAAGGCACTAGGCCACATTTGTGCACTCCCTTCTCTAGAGGGGCCAATAATGGGAGTTTGGCAACATTCATATAAGTAAATTATAAGGGGTCTCATTATTTTCCTGTTTCTTTCTACAGAGAAATTGTCATGATAAATGATCAAGGACAGAGCAGAAATGTCAAATCCACCTCTATGTAAAAATGATGAGTTTTTGTTCCCTTTTCTTACCAGTAGAGTCTCCCATTTCTGGCTCTGACAATGGATTTTGTCTCCTATCCTCTTTTACTTTTTCCTCATCCTCTCTTTGTTATCCTGTTCCTCTTCTCCAGCCTTTCAGATACTCACATTTTTCCCCAATATTTTGTTTATTACCAAAATTAATATCTTCCTCCCACTATTCTCTCTTAATGCCCCCAAAATTAACATTTCACACAACAAAATGCTGTCCTCCAGCAATCCTAATGAGGCTGAATTTTCTGTCTATACAGATCAGAATTTGTTATTTCAACTCTATGCACACCACATTGGGTGCAAAAAAGGATTGTTGTGGTTTAACCCCAGGTGACAAATAAGCACCATGTGGCCACTCATCCTCAACCAGTGCGATGGGGTAAAGAATCAGAAGACTAGAACTAAGATAACTTGTGGGTTGAGAAAAATACAATTTAATAGGTAAAGCTAAAACCTCATGCTCAAACAAAGCAAAACAAGGAATTAATTCACTAATGCCCATCATCAGGAAGGTGTTCAGTCATTTCCAGGAAAACTGAGCTACATCAGTGTTGTGTGAAGTGAAGGGTAAGTTTATTAAGAGATGATTCCCCTTGCATTTTAGCCAGTCCTCAGAGATTAGAGGGGCTAGAGGTGGCTGGACTTATCTCTTAATAGGTATGCTGATTTAAAATGTTGCTATATGTCTGATACCAGATAAATGAACATCCTGACTGCTGTAGGTCTGGTTGTTTTCAAAAGAAGCAGTTGAATGCACACATAGCACAATTCCATGTCTATAGGTCTGACACCAGATACATGAACAGCCTGTCTGCTGTAGGTCTAGTTGCATTAAGCAGTCGGATACATGAATAACATGATTTTTCCGTGACTAAAGGTCCAATTCCAGATGCACTAACAGCCTGTATGCAGTAGCTCCGATTGCATTCACAAGATACACTCGCTTGGGAAGTCAAGTCTGACTAATAACCTTCTATGATGGTGTAATTGAATGAGTAGATGGAGCAGTGGATGTTGTCTACCTTGACTTCAGCAAGGCTTTTGATACTATCTCCCGTAACATCCTTGTGGGTAAGCTCAGGAAGCTTAGGTTAGAAGAGTGTGATGACAGAGAGATGGGTTGAGAACTGGCTCAACAACAGTGCTCAAAGGGTTGTGATCAGTGGTGCAGAGTCCACCTGGAGACCTATAAGTAGTGGTATTCCCCAAGGGTCAGTACTGGGTCCAGTCTTGTTCAACATCTTCATCAATGCCCTGGCTGAGGGGCCGGGGTGGACCCTCTGGGGAGCTGGGCCGCGGTGGGGGGCCCGGCCCGGCCACGCTGAGGGGGGAAAAGGCGACGGTGGAGGAGGAAGGGGCGGCCGCGGCGGGGAGGGCAGGGCCCGCTGCCTTCTGCCCGTGGAAGGGGCCTCCGTGCCCCCGGGGGTGGAGCAGGGCAGGGCGTGGCGAGGGGGCCGCCTCCGCTGCTCTCAGCTGGGCCTGGGACTGGCGAGGGGGCCGCCCGCTGCCCCCGGCTACGCAGGAGAGGCAGAGCCCCACGGAAGGGTGGCCTTCCCCTCCCCTAGCTCCCCGAGTTCGCACGTTCAGGCCGTGTAGGTGTTATTTACTTCAGAGGCTCTGGTCTTGCTTTTTCCCTGCCCTCAAAAAGTAGGGGCCTGCGAGGCGTGTGGAGAGGAGAGGCCTCTTTCTTACTCCCACCCCCAGTCGCGTAGGGCCTCTGTTCTGGGCCTTTCTGGGTGGAGGGGAAGGTGTTTCTCATGGATTCCCCACCAGCCGCCCTCCTCCTCTGAAAGCACTGATGGTCAGTCTCGCCCCTGCTGCAATTTAGTTAATTGTGCCCTGGGGCAACGGGCTGTGTGGCTGTTGGTGAAATATGCATTGTAAACGAAAGGGCAGATGAGATTATGAAACCCCATTCGTGTTGTTTGTCAGATTCCTTTTTTACCAAGGGCTTTGGGTACCATCAATAAAGTTTGAACTCCGAACGCTCGGCCATCGGTACCTTTTCTGCCGACAGCAGCGGTTGATCTATGCAGAGCCTGACGAGGGCATGTGCTTCTCACTTCTGTGAGCTAAACGTGTGGATCCTCAGCCCGTGGTGTTCTGTGTTTTGGCCCTTCACACCCGCGACGAGCCCCGGTACCCGCGAGAGGTCTGCGATGGCGCGGGGGCTGCGCTGTGAAACCCGCTGCCGGACTGGGCTCTTGGAGAGCTGCTTTTGCACTGGCCATGGGTGCTGGGCTGTGAAGCTGGGCGCTGTGTGTGTCTCTCTGGAGGGGGCCGTGCCGTGGGGGCTGCTCCATGGGTGCTTACCTGGCTCGGGCAAGCTCTGTCCTCGGCGTGCTCCGGGAAGGGCTTGGGAAGAGCCGCCGGTTCCGCGGCTGAAGGGGAGCACCCATCGGGGGTGACTGGGTGCAACGCCTCTCTTCAGGGACAAGCACCCAGAGCCAGCAGCGTTTCTGCTTGGGGGCAGGTTGTGATTTAGTTTGCTCTTCGAACGCTCCAAAACGTAAAAGTTGCTCAAAATATCCTGGCTGAACCAGAGGTGGTGCTGACGCCGTGCTGCCGGTCACCCTGGGTGCTGGATGGCACTCCATCGGCGCGGGTTCCGGCTGCAGCGTAGGTAGGTGCTGAGGAATCGCTCGTCCTGTGCCGCGTTCTTGTTGGTGTGATGTAGAGAAGGGCGAAGCTCGTGGTGGGAGAGGGGAGGCTGAGCTTGGGGAGACTTGAGGCAGGGTTTGGGGGAAGTGTGAAGCTCGAGCAGCTCCTTAATTAGTCCTTGGAGTAGGGTAATGTTCTTATGGCACAGTGGTGAGCCTGGGTAGAAAGAACGCAGCAGCAGTGGTGATCCTTTGTGCAGACACATGTGGTGCCTCTAACTGGAGAAAGAGAACTGGGATGGGATGGGATGCAGCTCCCACTGGCAGGAGAGGGTCCTGTGCACAGGGCAGTCTGCTTCCCGGAGATCTGCCCCTGTCTTGGGGCTGCAAGTCTGACTCTTTGGATGCCTCTGGGGAAAGCAGAGACTTCCAGACGGGAGGCCCAGAACCAGTTCTCTGGGTTTGGGAGGGCACATGGCTTTGTGGGTTGAGAAGAAGCAGGTTCTGTTGGGTGTAGGGCCCTCGGGAAGAGGGGTGGTGGGACTGGCAGCAGGTTCTAGCAGATGTGGGGGAAGCTGGACCACGGAGAGGCTGGTGACGTTGAGCGGAGTTTAGTTCTGCTCAGGGGCAGTTGCTGGCACTCGTTCACCTGAAAAAAACTGATGAAATATAAAAGTGGAAACCTGTGAGTAGGGATTGGTAGGGGAAGACTTGGTGAAACCCTTTTTCCTGCAGGTGAGACATGGAAAGGCTCGAGGGTTTGAGATCTGGGGCGTTTTCGAGTAGCGCGGGTTGGGTTTGAGTGAGGAACCTTGGGAAGACACCACGCTGAAAGGTGGTTGTAGATCTGTGGAGCTGCAGAGAAAGAAACTGTGTCTGTAGTGTGACAAGAGGGACGAGGACATCCCTTTTCCCAGTTTCCTGAGATGGTGGGTGCCCTTAGACCTGCCACTTCAATTCTTCTTGTTGCCTTTTCTCCTTACAGAACTAATTTTCTCCTTCTTTTTTCTGTGTCTTTCCCTGCGTCCTCTGAGGAATAAGGGAAAGGAAGACAGGAGAAGCAAATGGGTGACATTGTGGCAGTGTGATTAATTTCATGTCACATTTCTGAAGAGGCAAGGATTTATTTCTGGGTTACCAGACCTGTCACCTCCACTGGTCCTCCATTATTGAGTTGATACCATTAACATATCTGGCTTATAAACTCTCTGGGTGAGGTTGATGCCACCTTAGATTATTCTTGTCCCATAAGGGGCTTGAGAGAAGGAGCCCCCAGATCTGAAGATCAGGGAGGGCTGCCGTGACTCGGTCTGGGTTTGATTGCAAGGCAACTCTTGGATCCTTTTTCTGAGCTTGGATATCTCCTTTCAGGGGCTTCCAAGAGCTGACTTTCCTGGCACGTACAGAACCTCACTGGAGAAAAGGAATTCTCCTTTGGACCTAGGAAAGCTGCTCTGAAGAGGAGGCCGCAGCTTTCTGACCTGGTGTTAGTGCTGGTTTTACAGGCTGGTTTTTGGACCCTGTTTATCGTCAAGGTGCCAGCACTACCTGTCGCTAGGAAAGGTTGATAAGAAGCAGGATTGTTGCTGTGGCCGTGGGAGCACGGCTATCTTCTGTTGCTCAGGCATCAGCAGTAGAGGAGCAGCAAAGCCAGCCCGACAAGAGTTCCCTGCTCCTTTGTTCACGCTGCTCTGGACAGGTTGATTTTATTGTCCCTTTCATGCCCTCGCTTGGGGAAGCTGACGAGCAGAAGGGAAACTTGGGAGTTCTTTGCAGACTCCAGACAACACCACCACAGACTGCTGTTGGGAAGGTTACAATTCCCATCATTTTAATTTCCCGCTGAGTTTATTTTGCTGAGAGTTAGGCCGTGCCCTCCTCCTGACCCGCTGCTGGTTTTCCAGGCCTGTTTGCAGGGAGCAGCGCTGCAGAGCCTCCTGGCCGGGTCGTGGCCTGGCAAGCGGTGTGAAGGGAATGGCAAATCAAACGGGCACTGGCTGGAAGTGGGAAATAATCTGGAGCCCAGGCGGAATTTGGCTGCAGGTTGCCAGCTGGCCGGTCCTGTCTTCCAGCGTTGACAGCAGGCCTAGAAAACTGAAGCCTTTCTGTCCGGTTTTGCCGAGGATGTGGCGCTGCCCGGGCGCCCTCCCAGTAGCCGGAGGGTAAATTAGTCTTTCTCATTAAGCTGAGCGTAGGGAGAGTCCGGCGTGCTGAGCGGTCTGAGCACAGAACCGGGTGCCAGCTCTCGGTGCCCCTGGGTGGGAGGAGGTGACCCCGCAGCCCTCCCGGCTCTCCGGGGCGGTGAGTGAAGCGGTGCCTCTCCCGCAGCCCTGGCGGGAGGCGGTTTCTCGGCGCGTCTTCGCGCGCGTGCCCGAGTCGTCAGCACATCTTTTATTGTCAGCCTCCTGGAAATGGATGAGCGTGGACACGCGCAACTAATTCATTTCCAGGAGCTCCTGCAGTGTTCCTTCTCTTCCCAGTTCCGTCAGCGCTTTCTCTCTGTTCCCGGAGCGCCGGTGAATTCCAGCCTCGCCTTCCGCCGACGGAGCCGCGCTTTGGTTCTCCTCCCCGAGGAGAAGGAGGCTTTTTGCTCGCGGAGGATGTTGTGCGGCATCCCGATTCATTTCAACCGAGTTTACAATTGAAGAGTTACAGGTTTGAGTGTTTTGGAACGTGTGGCATCCAGGCACCTGTCCAACATAGGCATCTTACCAGGCACATAAATCCAGCCCCATCCCGAGCCGTCCCTCGGCACTGCCCTGGGGCTTTCCCGGGCGATCGCAGGCCGTGGAGAGGGATGGACGCGTCCTTGCCTGCGGCTGACAGCGGTGTGGGTGTGTTTGGCCTGGTGTGGGTGACACCAAGTGATGAATGCTGTGGTCACAGCTCTTCAGTTCATCCCCGAAATGCTGGGTGAAATACTGGAATCTCAGTCGCTCCGTGTGCCTCGCCCCTGGGGCCAGGGAGAGCTGCCTGTCTGGTAGTCACTGCAGAAACCCAGCGCTCAGCGTGCTGCTTTGGGGTACCCAGTGCACAAAAGGGACTGATTTGGGGACTTGAATGGCTGGTTTTTTCCATTTAATTTTTGGAATGATTGTAGCCAGGTTCATCTTGTATTAATAATGATGACTTTTCAGAGACTTCTGTTAGAACTTGTCCCTTTTGGCAGGTGTTTGCACCAGGTGACTCTTGCTGAGCCTTCTGGATGCCAGCTGATGGGTGAAGATGGTTGACAGTGCAGTGTCCACTTGACGGGAACGGTGATCACGGGGACTTCCTGAAGAAATAGTTGTGTGCCATGTACGCTGGTTTAGCCTCTGGCTCTGGTGACTGTTCCTGCCTCAGGGAACTGCGTGATCAGAGCAATTAAAAGCCTGTAACTTTTCCAGATGGTAGGTACGGTTGTCTTGAGTTCTGCCTACATCATGCTCTGTACAGGAACCAAAGGAGTCCAGTCAGCTGAAGGATGGGTCTGTCAGTACCCTGCACATGATAATTAATGTGGAAAGCAACTGTGCCACTGAGCAGTAATTAGGAAGGTGTCACTTTCCAGGGGACACTGCCAGTTGACCTGATGTCAGCTGTGAGGAGCCTGTCGTGATGCTGAAACAGTCCCCGTCCTGAGCCTTCAGGATGAGTTACCTGGTGTTGCCAGCTCTCAGAAATGGTACTTTTGGTCATTGGTTTCTTGAAAAATGCCGTTCAAAGCCCCAGTGGTTGAAGCTTTAGTTTTGTTAATGCTCTTAAGAGAGAAACCGTTGCTTCCTGTTGAAGTCCTTGCAAGTGACGTGCCCCCAGATGTGCTGTCGAGGCGAGGAGGAGGCACCAGCAGAAGAATGTTGTTGTTGGTTCCTGGGTTGGGATTTGTGCTGTCAGGGTATTTTGGCAGTTCCGGGCTGCATTTGTACCTGGTTTTAACTGATGGTGTCAGGAGCCTTCAGCGCTCACAGGAAAACGTGTCTGCTGTGATTTCGGGGTGCCTGGGAGAGGGAGGAGTGGGAATAGAAGAGCTTTCAGAGTTGACTTGGTGTATAAAGTCCCTTAGGAGACAGTGAGGAGCTGGTGGAGAAACTCCCACTGCAGGTCCACACGCTGCTGCTTTGCCAAGGTCACCTTGGCCGCACTGGTCACACAAGGTCACAGGTCCACACTGCAGCTTTGCCAAGGTCGGTTGCCCAGCTGGGCTGAGGTGTTGGGAGACCTGTAGAGGGTCCCGTGTGAGCTCCACCGAAATCCCACTGTTAGGGGTCTGAACAAAACCAAAGCCTAACTGGGACAGAAGCGCTGGGAGAGCACGTGGGCACCAGTAACACTGCCAGGGCAACCTGGAGAGTGTCAGCCACGACAGACGCTGCTTTCTGCCGCAGCGAAGGTTCCTCGGGACTGGGGAGGTGAGTGGAAAATCCAGAGTTCCAGGAAACCCTCTTCATGGCCAGTCCTGTCACTCCAGGGTAGATTGTGATCCTCGTTAGGAGGGGTGACTTCACTGGGAGGTGTTCAGGGGCAAACTGGTGCGGCTGGTGGGGGCAGGACCAGCGTCAGCTTTAGGATGCTGCTAGTACAGAATTACTCCCAAGATGTTCCTTCCAGTTTAAACCCGTCAACTGCTTTCCCTAGTGATCGGTCACGTCTTGTTTCGGATTAATCACAACTGTTCCTGCTGCTTTTTTAAGAGAACACTGAGGTGGTTCTGTATCGTGATCTGTTATTTCTCCACAACCAGCTATTTAAAAAGAAATCTGGGAAGTCGTTTTGGTGGAAAAGTGTTGTTAGAGCAGATTGTGCTGTTCCAAAAAACTACCGAGAGAGAGAGAGAGAAGTTGGATTTCAACCCCAAGTGCTTTTTTAAACTCCATTAGGCTTCAAAATCGGCGTTTCTGTCGGTGCTCTGCCTTTAGTAGGTAAATGGTCTTCAGGAAAGGATGTGAAACGTCAGGTTTGTTAATTGAGGCTTGTTTCTATTTCGGCTATAAAATCATAGTAAAATATAGGTTGCAAGGGACTTCTGGAGGTCATCTGTTCCACGCTCGCTTTGCTGCAGTTCCAGCATCGTGGAAACAGCCAAAGCAGATTTCTTTTGTGAGATGGAACAGATTTTTTTTTTATCAAGTTGGTTACTGTTACCTCTTCTTTTAAAGGTAAGCTGGGTTTTGATTCCTGGTGGCTGGCAGGAGGCTGTGCTCTCATATTTCAGCGTGTCTTAACCTTTTACTCACAGCGGTGTCTATCCAGCACCAGATGTTCTCCAAACTCAGGCTTCTCCGAAATACAGGCCCCTGTAACCCTGCTCCTCTCAGCTGACAGGGGCTGTTCTCGTTCCAGAGTGACCTGCCTGCTGTCTCTCAGCCTGGCTACAGCCTTAGCCTGTCACAGTCACCGCGGGTAAGGAGCTTATGCGGGGAAAGTGGAAGTGAGAGGAAGGTCCCCAGACCCCTTTGACTGATGGGAGTGTTTCGCTTCCCCCTTGAGAGGGAGGTGAGGGTGTCTGGGATGGTCCAACTGGAGGTGATAAAATGAATATTTTCTTAATCCTTTGAGGTTGGCTTGGGGCAATCCAAGGCCTGCTGTAGTCTTTTGGGACTGCTCTCTGCTCACAGAACCCGAGTTCAGGTGGGTCACTGGGGATAACCACGCTTCGTGGTGTTGATCGTAGGTCTCTCTGCTTTGTCTGGGTGAACTGGGAGCTCCCTGGCAACGTTCCATCCCACTCGAGGATGAGTTGTGCTGGTAGCAGCAGTCCCCAGGGAGGCCGGTGCCAAGCGCTGCCTGTGTTCTCGGGTGCATTATTTATACTGCAAACCTCACCCGCAAAGGTCATCGCTTGGAGAGCGTTGGCATGTTCCTCGGGACATCGCTCTGCTGGGGAAGCTCTTGGCTTCCAGCTCACTGGGAGCGTGCTGTGTCATACTGGTGCAGCTCCTGAGGTTTCAGGTTCTGAGTAGCCACGTTCTGGAGAGAAGCTCCATGCCAGAAACATTCCTGTTTAAGAGGAGGGGGAAAAAAGAAAAAAAAAAAAAGATTCCGGTACCTCAGTTATTCTTGACTAACAAAAAAACAAACCAAAAAAACCCGAGGAGGGGTGGATTTTTGTAGAGGTTGCTCAGAAACTAATCTGCGTGGATTTCTTAGCTGTGTTTTGCTGCTCGCTGTGAGCAGATGCGTCTGAAGGACAGAGGGTGTGGGAGATCCCTCTGCTAACTGGGTGTGGGTGCTGTGCGGACGGACGCTTCCCCAGAAGCCGAGTCCTCTGGGGACAGGGGTTGTCGCTGGGGTTAGTGCGTTGTGAGGGGGATAAAAGGATGGGGGTTCTCACAGTGGGTTAAACTGAGTTTGAAGCGTTTTAAAGTGAACATTGAGAGGCTTTTTACCGTTTTATTGCACTTCAGGCACACACAGTCCAGCTTGCCAGGCTGCTCAGACAATAGGCTCCTGTTGGAGTAATTCAGACTTTTAACAACCTGGTATCTTTTAATTAATAGACCTTCCAATTAAAAAATTCCTCTACGGTGGTAGCACAGTTGTTTCTGGGGGCCTCCCAGGCTGTAGTGACCGGCAGCACGTGCAGCGCTGTGTCGGGCTGCTTTGTGACGTTGGTTCCGTCCCGTGGGCTGCCCTAAGGATGCTCTGTAAGAGATCAGCTCATTATCACTTTGCTGATACTTCAGACAGCCTTTTTAAGGGTGGGCCCAGGTGGGAAAACCAAGCCCTGGAAGTTTTGTGTGGCATTGTTCGGTGAGCGCTGCTCAGCGAGGGCTTCCCGAGGGCTGTCACCGCCAGCGCCAAGACAGAAGAGCCCTTCTCTGGCCTTGCCCAGCCAGAGCCTTCGTGCCGGGCAGCGAGTGTCGGACCGTCACTGGCAGCTTTGTCTTCCTCCCTCTGCACGTCCCTTCAAAGCTCGTGGTTGTATCTCCAAGCTAAACACTTCTCTACCAGAGAGATTAAAATGTTCAGAGATGCGTTGTGGTTTTTGGGGCTGTTGAAGGCTGCACATGGCAACCTGATCTAATTCAGTCTGCTTTGACTCGATTACTTTTAGCAGTCTCTCCCACTGTAAGTTATCCTGTGATTCTGTCCTTAATGCAGGAATTAGTAAATGGTATGTTCTGCAGGAACAGAACTCTTCCTTTCCAGCAAGCTCAGGACGCTCACTGAGATGTAATCGCTGCTCATGCTGTGGATTTTCTGTCTTAAAACTGCACACCAAACTGATTTTTCCCTGACCACACCTGTCCCCGTTATTTGTCCCTGTTTGTGTCAGTGCTTTCTGTCAGAGCTTGGATCCACAGAATGATCCCTTTCTAGTGGCAGTGAAAGCAAACCACGTCCCATTTCGTAGCAGCCCTAGCAGAGCGAGAGAGCAGCCTTCAGTCAGGGCAGGTTCGGGTATGTGCATAACTTTGTTTGCTTTCAAACCAAATGCTCTGTGTAGCCTCTCTCCCCTTCCTGTCGGGGAACAGCAGACAATAGTACCTACCTCTGTAAACAGGCATTGTGTGCTGTTCTGAGAAGCTACAGCTGATGATTTCCTGAAACAGCCCTTCTCTGAGCAGCCTGCTACAGCACACGGTTTGTGCTGGGCTGCAGGTACGTGACAGAAAAGCAGCCCCTGTGGAATTGGATCTATCTTTAGATAACATGATCAATTTTTCTTTTTTTTTGTTGTTGGGTTTTGTTGGTTTTTTTTTTTCCTGTGTTGAACCTGATCTTGTGAAGCTGGATGAGGTGGAGCAGTTGTGTGTTCTTAGCTGTGCTTAAAAATTCAAATTGCTAAGTCATCTTAGATAGAGGTTCAGTTAATTCCTAGGCAGGGAGCACTGGGCAGAGGAAACTGGCCAGTGCACCTCCTGCCAGAAGCACACGGAATGAGGAGGAACAAACCCACGGTGATTACACTTTGGAATCCAATAAATTTCAGTGTACCGAGAGCGTTGTAGTAAACTCAGACACTGTTAGTGCCTCAGTGGGGTTTGGGAAGATACAGTGGATTTCCAAGTGTCTGAGTCACAGCCCGTAAATGGTTTGATGGTTGCTGCATAATCTTCTGAGAGGGTATTTTATTAGAGGACTAACGTTGTGGCCAGGAATAGGCTGGGGTTTTGTAGCAATGCTTCGTATCCCTCCGTTAGCTGCACGCCCCGTGCCTCCTGTGTCGGACTGCGGCCCCGTCACCCCCTCGCTGGGGACTCTGGAGCGGAGCCGTGTCCCCAGTTAACCCCAGTGCTGGGTTGCCACAGCCCCGTCTACCTGGAGCTGATTCTGTGTCAGTAGGTCACAGAACAACACGCGGTGACCAGGGCCCTGCCACCTGAGGAGGCTTAACCCGCACCGGGGAGAGACCTTAAGGACGCTTCTGCCCTCGAACATGGAACCGGCTGCCACACCAGCTGTGTGACATGGTGAGGGACGTCAGCCCCGTGTCCCCAGGGTCCTCCTCGCAGCCTGGGCTGCTTGCAGCGGGCTCCAGTAACCGTCAGGACGCTGCTGACGGAGCAGGGGTTTGCTTCTGGAATTTTCTCGTGGTGCGACGTATCCTGCCAGCAGAAGCTGACGGCTCTGAGCAGATTCCTAGGCCTTCCTGATTAAATTCTGATTAATGGGGCTATTACTTCCTCCTGCGGTTGCCCGTTTTCTGTGAAGGGATAAGATCAGCCTAGCGAATTCTAAACCACGATACCCATTTCTGTTCTGGCCTTGCCCACTGATCGAGAGCCTGTCTGTCCCCAGGGCCGGGCAGGCTCTGCCCCACGCGACGCACCGCACAGTGCTCTTCCTACCCTGCTGCAGTTTCCTGCCTTTCGAGGGGTTTTGGAAGCTGCCAAAGAGACTCTTTGTTTGTTTGTTTGTTTAATGTTTAGAAGTGTGTCAACTTTCACTCCTGGCCGTAGATCTGAGAGGTGCAAAGGCACTGCTTGTATTTTAGGCAGGACAGTACCTTGGTTTGGAATTGTCCTGAGTTACTGTTGTCTGAAGTATTCAGAAGTTGGAGTATTTGTCTTTGACCTGCAGCAGCTTTCATTTGAGTTATTCTGACTAGTAAAACTTAGGAGGAGGTTTGCTCAAATCACATTGTAAGGGGGAAGGAGAAGCGGACGTGCTGACTAAATCCTTTGGACAAGCAGAAGGCAAAGAAAAATCCTTAGACCACGGCAGGGGAATTTTTCTTTCACGCTTGGGTAAATCATCACAATCCAACACAAGACGCTGCTGTCTTTTGGACAGTTGGATTTAAAGGTCTTGACTCTAGAAAGTTGTGCCCAGAACCAGCGCCCCATCCCAGCAGAGCTCTGTTGTGAAGTCTTCTGTCTCCTCAAGCCGTTAAATCCCTGAGGTGAATGGCTTCGATGAAGCCCTCCCGACGTCCTTTCTGCTCTCACTGCTGTTGGGGATGGACGTTACCCTGTGACAGTCAAATTTGGGTGGATGTAGCTTATCACCATAACTGTCCTACACCTTCTGGAGAGTGCTGGTGCCTGTGCTGGGACCTGTGTGCCCCTTGCACAGGGTGCTGCTGCTTTCTCCCTTAGGTAAGCCCGGAGAGGAGAGCTGGTGGGTGCCCACTCTGAGTCTCACTCGCTTTCAGGTGGGACTGGGTTACGTGCAGAAGGTACCTGCTGTGAGGTGCTGGGGTGAGCCATCTGTGCAGGAGGGCAGGGTGCTGGGGGGAGCCATCTGGGCAGGAGGGCAGGGACAGAGCAGCAAAGCGTATGGAAAGGAATGAAGTGTTGTGCTGTGAAAATCCACCCGGCGCTGATCAGACTTCAGCGGCCGTACCCTCGGGTAACGTTCTGACGCTGCTTTCAGGTGACTGCAGGTGGATTTCTGTTCTGTGGGGAAAGCAGCAGCGGGGGAGGTCACGGTGAAACGCCACTGAGGTGTTGTACACAAGCCCGTACAGCAGTGTACGGGTGGGAGGGTGCTTAAAACTGAGCAGCTCTGCTCTGCCACAGCGTCTGGATTTCTCTGCTGTCCCCCAGAGTCCTGCCCCGGGGCTGAGCAGCTTTGTGTGTAAACGCTTGGGTCAGTGCCTGCCTTTTCCAGCGGGCGGAAGGGGCAGAGCAGTGGTGGTTCAGTTCAGGCTCGGGCTTTTTTTCAGCATAACCTTTGTGCACGAGCACAGAAAGGTTTCGGTCCTTTGAAGAATTGCAAGTAAATACCAAAAATTCCGATTTAAATGAAAAGTGGTGTTTCTAGAAGTTGAAACGTCGGGCAGTGCTTCATGGAGGTTGCCCAGGCGGCCTCGCTGATCTGCCCGCTCCGTTGGCAGCAGCGGTTGTTGGTGCGTTGGGAGAGGTGATGGTTGTGCAGCCAGGAGGGAGCCAAGTGCTTCCGTTACACGGGATGGCCCAAGGCTTCCTCCCGGATGGGGGAGAGCTTGCCACCCACGGCTGTTGCTTTCACCCTGGAGCTGGCAGGAAGGAGTCCATCTGCAGGTTCACAGCATGTTGCATTTCTTCCCCTTTGGAAAGTTTATCTTTGCAGTTGTAAGTTGGAAAGTACCTGCTGAAGGTTGCAAGGTTGAGGGAGTGCTACTTTTGCTCGCGGATCCAAGCGGTCCCATCCTGTGCAGGGCAGACAAAAGTGTTTTCAAGCCCTGACAAATGACCCCAGGCCTGTGGCTGGGCCCCAGCTTCTCCTTCGCAGCGGCTTTTAATGAGTAGTTCAAACATTGTTATGGTATCTTGAGATTTCAACCTCTGGTTTATTATTTCTCTGCAGGTGGAAGAATCTGAGGCCTTTATCTTCTCTCCAGCTTTGGGGTAGCCTCTGGTTTCAGCCATCTCCTCATTTCCACCTGCCAACCTGTCTGATATGTCGGGACCCGTGCCGAGCAGGGCCAGAGTTTACACGGACGTGAACACACACAGACCTCGAGAGTACTGGGACTATGAGTCGCACGTTGTCGAGTGGGGGTGAGTCTCTGGGCTGCTCGTGGATCCCTCCCAGATCCCTGTCGGATCCGGCGGAGCGGTGCTCGGGGGCAGTTCAGGCCCCTCTGCTGCGTCGGGCTTTGCCACGCTCCTCGGAGGGGGTCTGGTGCGCACGGCAAGCGTTGGGATCCCAACTTCTCTTCAGAAGAGTGTTTCTCTTCAAAGTTACAAATCCCCATCAGTGCGAGAATGTTTTTCGCATCTCCCTTAGGAGTTTGTTTGGAAGACTTTTTGCCAGGTAGACAGGAAAGTTGTCTTTTCAGAGGGCAGAAAAGCTTTATGTGAAACAGCCTAACCGGCCCTGGGCGTGGGGCTGGAGCGAAGAGACATCTGAAGTGGCTTCTGACTTGGCTGAGTGAAGAGGCTCAGCAGACTTAAATAGGTCCGTGCTATTTTGTGACTTGTTGCTCAGCTCCCTGCGAGGGACTGGAAGAGTTGTGTCTGCTGCTTTTTGAAGGCAAGAGGTGTCTAAATTGAGCTCATGACTAAACCCTCCGACAATCAGACGGCGGCCATGCCAGCTTCCTAGCTCTGTGTGCCTGTTTTTATAGAGCAGGGCCCAGACGAAGTCCTGCCCTCAGCTTTGGGCAGTTCTTGGTCTCTAAAGCGTGCCCAGCCTTCTGAGGATAGCAGTGATTTGGGCTTAGTCTGGTTTTTAAACCGTGGTTTTAGCGTTAAGGGAGCGGTTTGTAAATCGTGATGGAAATGACTGCGCTCTTGGAAACACTTAACCTTTTTTATCTCCTCAGAAATCAAGATGATTACCAGCTAGTTCGAAAATTAGGCCGGGGCAAATACAGCGAAGTGTTTGAAGCCATCAACATCACAAATAATGAAAAAGTAGTTGTTAAAATCCTCAAGGTGAGCTGGGGATCGGACAGGAGGCGGTGTCTGCCTGGCGGTGGTCGGGAGGCCAGCAAGGGCAGCATTTACTGTAAAAAGTCTGACGTTCTAGAACTGAAATTCTTAAAGCCTGGCTTGGCAGTGTCATTCAGTCAAGCAGTTCCTCCCTTTGAGCCTCCCAGCAGAAGCCCTACGCTTGGGTATTCGGTCACATCTCTGCCTGTAAGCAGTTAACCTTGATTTTAGAGAAGTGCTGATGTGCGACACCTCATCCCGCACATCGAGGCCTGGGAGCTCCCAGTGAAAGCCACGGGCTAGGTTTAGGGACTGCAAACCTTCACTTCTGCTCTGCACCTTCCATTGCCCATGTAACATCCTTCCAGACTGAGTGAGGGTCTCCTGGATGACGGTTATTCCACAGCCTTGATGGTGAAATACCTTCATTTAGTCACCCTTGGATAGCTGATGGACTTTTCCTAGTTACATACTTACCACACGCCAGTTAAGAAGTTTGGGACTCTCAGATCACGTTTAGACAGCTTTAAAAAAAGTAAGTCACTTTATAACCCTCCCTTACATGCAACTCAACTTTGTAGCTGCCAGGGTTGTGCGGTTTGAAAGGAGACTGCAGACATTTGAGCCCTTGTTGGAACAATGCAGTCGGGTAACAGCAACACCTGGCTGGTTGAACCGAACTTGCAGTGGCTCTGCTGCATTTTGCTGACTTGCAGCCACCTTCCCCAGCCATCCGGGTGCTAGGCTGCCTGTTAGCCCTGCTTTGCTGGAGTGCTTTGTCTTACGCTTTGGGTTTTTTCTGTTCCTCAGCCTGTTAAAAAGAAGAAAATCAAGCGTGAAATCAAGATCTTAGAGAATTTGCGAGGCGGTCCCAATATAATCACTCTTGCAGATATAGTAAAAGATCCTGTGGTGAGTACAGACAGACCTTCAAGGGTACGCCGGGGTGACGGATGGAGCTGCGGAGTCTGACTGCAGCTCTGATCTGGCTTTTTCTTTTCCCCTGCTCTTAAATCCTGCTTTTGAATTGCTTAATCAGATCAGCTCTTAATCTGATTAACTTCTTTTAGCGGGCCCTTCCCTCCCCACCCCCCAGCCCCCTTCAGCCCCTCACTCTGTAAGGGTGAGATACCAGTGAACTGAGACAAGTTAATTCGTTCTGCAAACAGTGCTGCCGGGGGCCGGGGGCTCTGCCTTGGCTCCCTCTGTCCCAGGGGGATCACAAGCATGGCTGAGGCAGAGGGGCTTCGAGGAGTTTGAAGAGTAAAAACCAGTTTGATTTGTTACCCCAACTGAAAATGTGTTCCCTGCAGTTAACACGGCTGAACACTTCTCTCTCTCTTGCAGTCTCGAACACCCGCTTTGGTTTTTGAACACGTAAACAACACAGACTTTAAGGTACAGTGTGGGATGTGAACTTTGTGTTTACTATCTGAAAGTCACTCATAACGTTTTTCTGGGGAAAGACAAGTGCGTAGGGGGCAGCAGGTTATTTAAGCACTTCCTTTAAGGGTAAATACACTTGGGACAAGAGTTTGTCATTAGTCCTTTAGGACCCTTTTGCCACAGAAGCTACAAGATGAGAATCCAGGCTCTAACCTTCCGAGGGAATCGGTCTGACCCCTCAGTGCCCGTCTTTGTGACACATTCTGCTTTTCTGCTCCCTCTGTAACGATTCACTGGAACCACTCTGAATGTGGGCAGCTGCTTCTGTGGCTTTCCATGCTCCCGGGAAAAGGGATTTCAGTGTTCCTTTGTCCCCTTCCCTGCTGACCTGCCTCAGGAGAAGGATGGCTGTGCGATGCCATCTGGAATAGCTACTTAATGTCACAGAGCACCCTTGGTCTCTGTGAGACCCAGTCTGCAGGCATACTGGTACTGGTGCTGGGGGAGCACAGCCTGAGGGAGTTGGTGACAGGAGCCAGCACATTCTGAGCAGAGCTGGAAGCAAATGATGTATCACAGAATCACTCAGGTTGGAAAAGACCCTTGGGATCATCATGTCCAACCATTAGCTCTACTCTACAAGTTCACCCCTATACCATCACATGGTATGTGATTTGGAAAGGGAGAGGAACAGGCTGTGGGATCAGAGTAACTTGGAATGGAAACTCCTGTTCCTTCCAGGGGGTTGGGAGAAGCACAGCAGCAGAGAGCGGGGCCAGGTTGCTCTGGCTTGGCAGGGTTGTGCTGTTTGTCCTGGGTGCTGAACACTGATACGCTGTGTTTGTGTCCCACAGCAATTATACCAGACATTAACAGATTATGATATTCGATTCTACATGTATGAGATTTTGAAGGTAAGCTGGTACTTTGCTGTCCTCTTGGTTTACCATTTCTAGGATTTGCACTCGGCTCACCCTGTAGAGATGGTTCTTTTGTCACTGGTGAGGGAACAGAAAGCCTATGGAAGAATTGGGCAGAAATACACATCAAGTCAGGGATAGTTGTTCAGCCTCATTTCTGCAACAATTCTAGGCCTTTTCTTGGAGGCTAGTGGAGCCTTTGCTTAACTTAAGATCCTAAATCAAAAGTACACATAGCCTCTGAAACCAGAAAATGTTAAGCTGTTGCTGGCTGGTTTTGTGCCTGAATGTCATGTGAGTCAAACGTGTTTGTCCATTCTGCTGAAACAAATATTTGCTCCTCAGGAATCTGGAGAAGGGGAGGCTTGTTTGATCAATAAGGGCCTAGTAACTCTGCTCTTAGGGACTCTGAAATTCTGTTTTTATGAGGAAGTGTGGGAGATGTAGTCAGAACACTCCTGTTGTTACAACCTCATCTTTGGGGGGGGGGGGCTCCAGAAGCATTTTCTGTGGTCTGTGAGTCTAGTCCAGGATGCAACACCAGGCAGGGAAGCCCTGCTGCCTAGTTAGACTTGGTATGTGTGGAAATACTTCTGAATATGTCTGAACTTGAAAGGTACTTGTGACTCCAGCATGTGTGTGTTTGTTGCCTCCAGGCTCTAGATTACTGCCATAGCATGGGAATCATGCACAGAGATGTCAAACCTCACAACGTCATGATTGACCACGAGCACAGAAAGGTGAGGGGGGTAGGGCTGGGAAGGTGGGCAGGGAGAGGTTCTGTTCTGGCTAACTGGGATCCCTTTTGGGTGTTCCAGTGTAGTACTAGCAGACATCTTCAGGGGGACTGCACCTCTGTTGTGTGAAGAAATGGGAAATGAAATTCCATACACTGCTTTTCTTAAGGTTTTATGGGTTCCATGTGACCCATAACACCCAGTAGGTAACCCTCTCCCAGTAAGGAGAGGGGGGTTATTTGGACTGGTTGGTGATAATGGGTTTGGGGACAATATCTAAACAGGCATTCTGATGAAATGATTTGAAAATAGCCTTGTAAACAAAGCCTCAAACCCAGCAGGGCTGTAGTGTGGTTCAGGCAGGGGAGAGCTGGAGCAGCCCTTGAGCTTTCTTTATTTTCTGCCATTTCTAGCTTAGACTAATAGACTGGGGCTTGGCTGAGTTCTACCACCCCGGCCAGGAGTACAATGTCAGAGTGGCTTCCAGATATTTCAAAGGACCCGAACTCCTCGTAGATTACCAGGTAAGAATTCCCAGGATCTATCGCTGACTTGTAGCTGCAAAGTCTGTGCAGTTTCAAGGTAGCCAACCAGAAACTCAGATCCCTAGAGACTGAAGCTAAAGACAGTCCCTTCTAAAATGTATCCCAGAAAGCAGTGGCTGTAAAGCTGCTGAACTAAAGAAACTGATCGGTATTCTCAGGACCCAAGGAATTGCTGCACACCTCTCATCGTGGATCTTGGAATACAGATGTATTTCCTTAGCCAGGGTGCATTTGCAGGGAGGTAGGGGAAGGAAACAGAGCCCTGGTGGGAACAGCCGGTACTGCACCGACTCCTGAGCCAGCTCTCCCCAGTACCTGGTGGGAGCTTGCCTTCTGGAGATGCTGTGGGCAGGAAAGAGCAGCGTTCCTGGGGCCTTGCCGATCGTTCTGAGGCAAGGTGCTTCCTCAGCTGCCCCCGTGCCTTGGGGAGCCCGCTCCTTCCCTGGGGAGCCCGCTCCTTCCGTTGCTTCTTGCGACGCTTCCCTTCTCCACGTGAGTTTCTCAGTGCCCATAACACCCAAGGCTGCGGTGACAGTAGGAAAAGGCCCCGGCCTGTAGTGTCCTTAGGACACGGATGGAAACGGGATCCCTGCTGTTCTGCTCACCACTGTATCCCAGTTTGGGTAACTGGAACACTGAGCTGAACAGCCACCTAGCAGTGAAGGTATTTCAGCCTGTTCCCAGCATAATTTGGCCACGTTTGTGTCACTGGAGGGAGGGGGGGATCCTGTTAGTAGTTGGAGTCTGTTCTTGCTTAATTCATTAGCCATTGAATTGTCCTTCTGGTTTTGCACAGATGTATGATTACAGTCTGGATATGTGGAGCTTGGGCTGCATGTTGGCTAGTATGATATTCCGAAAGGAGCCATTTTTCCATGGCCATGACAACTATGATCAGGTGAGAGCTGGTCATGTACAATCTCTGTTCTCTGAGTGCTCTGAAGGTTTCCTGCTTAACGCTTTATCCAGGGATCCAAAGAAGGATTTAAGCATTTCTCTGAAGGCCTCTTTGCTCAGTTTGAAGCCACGTTCCTTTTCTGAAGTGTGCCAGATTATCTGACTGATCCAACAGAGGCAGATTTACCCTGCTCTGTACTGACAAGCTCCTCAGCGGGTATCTGGAAAAAAGTTAAAACAAGAGTTGTGTGAAGGCTGGGGTGTTCTGGGATGTAGATTGACCATCCCCGAGGCCGTGTGACATGGAGAGCCCCTGCCTCTCTCCACCCTCCCTCCCCTCTGTCTGCAAACTGAATTTGGTACCATTTTTTATAGATTTGGAAATCTTTGATCGTGCTGCCTTTAGGCCAGAAGTTTTTATGCTTTTAACCTCTGCTCTGCATCCAAACTAAGGTGCAGATGTTCCAGAACAGTGACCTTCTGTTCTCACACCTTCATTCAGGAGCCCTCCAGGGTGATGCTTCCCCCTTCACACGCTAGCCACAGTTTCTGCTTTTTTGACCAGTTATTCTTGTCTCCCCCCCCCCAATGGGTTTTGAATAGTTTCTTGCTACAAAAAGGGAGTCAGTGTTGGAAGGTCTCAAGTTTTCAGGTAGTAGGATATCTTGGGTTAACTAAGTTCTGAGTGTGAGCAGAGGTGTATTCAAGATGCCTGTGACTGTATGTGGCTCAGAGCCACGGGATGACTCTGCTGGTTCAGACCACTGAGATCGAGCTCAAGCTCCCAAGGGAATGTGCTGCTGTATCTTCACACTGGCTGTGGCATTATCCTGCCCTCACAGCAGTGACTTGCTTTTCCCATTTGTTCCCAGCTGGTGAGGATAGCCAAGGTGCTGGGAACAGAGGATCTCTATGACTACATTGACAAATACAACATCGAGCTGGACCCGCGTTTCAATGACATCTTGGGCAGGTGAGCCAAAGGCCAGAGTAGCTCGTAAGCTCTGGGAATCACAGGGTTGTTCTGGTTGGAAGGGACTTTTCAGCTCATGGAGTCCACACATCACTGCCAGGGCACCACTGACCCATGGCCCTCAGCACCACAGCTCCACGGGGGGCTTGGAAACCCCTCCAGGGATCACGAGGACTCCGCCACTGCCCTGGGCAGCCTGGGACAGCCCTGGAGAGGCTGGAAGAAATTGTTCCTCAGCTCCAACCTAAACCTCCCCTGGTGCAACTTGAGGGTGTTTTCTCCTGTCCTGTTGCTTGTTCCTTGTTTGTTCCTTGTCTTGGTAGACCCAGACAGCTCCTGCTTTGTCAGAAGACCTTGAAGTAAACAAAAAATTACGTCTGTGGGCAAAATCAGAGCCAAGATTCTTGTGAACAGTTACTTTGTGTCTTTGATCCCTTTTGCCAGTGCTTCCCATGGTCCTTTATCTGCAAATGGACTTAAGGAAAAGTTTTTAAATGTCATCCTGGCAATAAATGAACTGCCAAGCCATAAAGGATGAAGGGAAAATGGTCTCCTCAGTATTCTGGGGGGGAAAAAACCCAAACAACACAATGTTTCTCAGAATTAGTGCAGAAAATCAGAGATATTTAAGATGGCATTTACAGATTTCCCTCCCCTCATAGAGTTCTTTTGTGTTACACATGCCAAAACTACAAGGAGCTAATGTTGGGTGCTTAAGAGAAGGGCAGAAGCTGGGATTTGAGGCCTGTAGATCCATTCTGAGCTCAGGTCCTCGCAGTGCCCAGGCTGCAGTGGCCGTGCCGCTGCGTGGAGAGGCTGGAGCTGCCCCTCGGGGCTCTGCCAGGGTTCCTGCCCTGCCGAGGAGCAGCCTTCTCAGAGACTGCCATCCGTCACTGGTCTTGCTCTGAAAAAAGAGAGTTTGGGCACTGATGTCCTCAGCCCAGCCTGATTGGGGTTATCATGGAATCATAGAATAGTTTTGACTGGAAGAGACCATCATCAAGTCCAGCCTTATTCCCCACCCTATCAAACCACTACACCGTGTCCCTCAGCACGACATCTACCCAGCTCTTCTCTTCTTATCTTCTGCAGACACTCCCGTAAGCGATGGGAGCGCTTTGTTCACAGTGAGAACCAACACCTGGTGAGCCCAGAAGCTCTGGATTTCCTAGACAAGCTGTTGCGGTACGATCACCAGTCGCGGCTCACGGCGAGAGAAGCCATGGAACACCCCTACTTCTGTGAGTCCTGCCCGCAGAGCCCCCTGCCTCCAGGAGATCCCGTGCCTGTAGGGACTGCACTGTAACAGCCCTGCCCTCTGCAAGCAGCGCTGCTGGAGCTGAGCCTGCTTGTCCCTGTGGTGGGTGGCCGGGGCCAGTGCCACCTGCACTGAACGGTAGCGCCCGGGGCAGCCTGGGGAGTCAGCAGCACTGTGTTCGAGAGGCTGTGGCACTAACCCCTGTGAATTCCAGCAGGTGTCTGGGAACAGGGTATTCCTGTCTTCGGATAAACCCAGAGATTTGGTGTTTGTTGAGCAGCGGGCCCTTTTAACTCCCCGGGTGCCAAGTGTGTACCTTAGCAGATGGTATCCTGAGGTGGGAACTTACAAAAATGTCGCTTTTACTAGTTGGTGTTTATAAACGCTTGTTGTTTCTCACCAAGCTTGATAGGGAGGGTTTTGAAACAGCCGTAACAATGCAGAACAGGAGTATTTGCTCAGTTCTGGGGTTTTTTTTCTTGCCGCTGAGCAGCCTCGTGTAATGAACAACCAGCCTGCAGCAGATGTTCGAGTGAAACGTTTTGCCAGCGTGAGCACTGGTAAAGCTGAAAGCTCAGAATGCCAGAGTTGGACCAGCAGTTCTGTAAACTTCTGTCCAAGTAGAGCTGCAGGATGTCCCGAACTCGGCACTGGGAGGGCAGGGTTTGCGAGCCCCTCACCCAGTGCAGGAGGTTTGGGAGGCAGGGAGCGGGTGTCTCTGTTCCCTGGGTACCGTTATTTACCCACGGCTGGGAAGAAAGAGTTAGCAAGTAAATTTGGGATGTCTCACAGAAGACAAGCTCCAGTCACACTCATTACGACTCCCAGGGATGGGTGTAGAGACACAACTGTAATTAGTGATAATCTTCCTGCTTGTCACACCCATTTTCTTTGGCTTTACGCAATTATGCAGCTGCTTAGCACAGAAAGACCAACTTCACTTTCATTTCCTTCAGCATTTCCTGCCAGGCAGTCCTGCTGACCTCCAGAGCACATCAATTAGGTGACACCTTGCCTCGGTACCTTCTTGGGTGTCCCCGCTGGAGTTGGCGGAAGTGTCTGCGTTCCGGTAGCCGATGGTTGATGTTATTTGATGTCGGCACGTTTGCCGGGTCTGGCTGAGCGCAGGTCCCGTGCTGTCCCTGTGCTGCAGCTGCTCCCTGCCAACACGGCACCTAAGGGTGATGTCCTCTTCCTAGATCCCATTGTGAAAGACCAGGCTCGGATGGGCTCGTCCAACATGCCGGGTGGCAGCACTCCCGTCAGCAGTGCCAGTATGATGTCAGGTCAGTTCTGCTGCCCGCCCTCCTCGTCGCGGGGCCTTTTGGAGCCTTGACAGGCGCTGTGGGGATCCAGGAGGGCAAGTTCTGCCCTCTGGGGTCATCCCGTGGGGCCTGGGGTCACCTCCTGGGCCCGATGACGTGGGGAGGAGGGCTGTGGAGCAGTGGGTGGGAGGGAGCGTTAAACGAGGCCTCGCTGCGGCCTGACCGGCTTTACTGGTCTCGGTGGAAAAAGCACCTTGCAGTTGGGTTTCCTGGCAGCAGCAGCAGGACAGCGATCCTGCCAGACACCCACCCTGGGTGACACTTGTGTGCGTGCACAGCCCCGAGCCCGCCGAGAACGGCGACAGGGCTTTAATCTCAGCTTATTTTGGCAGCTCCGAGAACGTAACAAAGCAGCGAACCAAAGTGTCCTTTGCTGCAGCAGCCGAGCTGTCCCGGCCAGCGGCACGCCGCCTTCGCTCTAACTCCTGCCTCCCTTGTCTCTCTTCCAGGGATCTCTTCAGTGCCAACACCTTCCCCCCTCGGACCTCTAGCAGGCTCGCCCGTCATTTCTGCCACCACCACGCTGGGGATGCCCGTTCCTGCTGCCGCGGGCGCTCAGCAGTAGTGCTGGGCTCTGTCTCCTGCTGCCTGAGCCGGGTCAGGTGGGACGAGGTTTCCCCCTCCGCCTCTGCTCGGGCCTGGCGGGGGAAGGGAGGGGATGAACGCTTTGGAGGCACCGTGTCTGAACTGTTGCTTGTGGATTTATAGTAGTTCAGTCATTATATACAAAATTATTATAGGCTGATTTTTCTTTTTTTACTTGAACTTTTCGTAACTCAGGGGATTCCCTGAAAATACCTACAGATGGAATATTTCTCGGACAGTTGGGTTTTTTTTTCCCTTCTCCCCCCACCCCCCCCCCCCCCTCCCCCCCCACCCCCACCACCCCCACACCGACCACCATTTAAGAACAAAGATGAACCAACAGCATTTCCAAGCTCTTGCATCCTGCTGGAAATCTCTTCTCTTCACGTTCCCACCATTACTCCTCCAGGAGCCTACACCTTGGGGGATTGTGCTGTTCTCCAGAGACTCCCAAACCAAGTCTTCGTGAGGCAGGGGAGGGGGATTCTTAACATACCACTCACCTTAACCCCGTGTCCGGCACAGGACTCGGCTGGGGTACGCTGAGGAGACAGTTCCAGTATGGAGAGGAGGTAGAAGCTTAAAAGGAGTAAGTGCAGATAATGTCTAAAGCCCTAATTGGATTGAATCACGTCTCCTTAGGAGCCGAGCAGAATGCCAACAAGCACCCCCTTGCATGTCATTTTAGTCTTAAAAGATGGAAGTTACTGATCCAATGGGGAGTCCTTGCCACCTCCTGAGGAAGGGGCTCAGTGCTCTGATCAGCCCCTGTCTCGTGGAGGGTACTTCCCGCCAGTGCTTGGCTCGGATCTCTGGAATTAGTTTGTTATTGGGTATCTTGTTTTTGAAATTGTTTATATAGGTTTCAAGCTGGTGGCTACTTAAAGCTGGAAAAAATCAGACTGCGCCAAGTCCGATCTCACATCTTCACCCACCATCCCCTCCCTCACGTGCCATGTGGTGAGAATACCAGTTACCTCACAGTCCTGTAAATATGCACTGAGAGGAAGGAGCGAGCAGACCTTAACTTTAACTGAAATGGTAGATCAGTAATTGTGGACAAATATTATCATCGACAGCGGCAAAGCACCCTTGTTACAGCCCTGCTACCCCTTGCTGTGTATATATACTTTGTCCTTCATATGTGAAAGATCCAGTGTTGGAATTCTTTGGTGTAAATAAACATTTGGTTTTATTTATCGAGGTTAGATTGGAGCTCCCTGTGTAGAGGGCCTCCCGGGGGGGGGTGGTGGACTTGGACACAGGAGTCCCGGGGAGGCTGCATCCCCCTCACCTCACCTGGTGAACGGTGCAGAGAAGCCTTCTACAAACAGCACGAGCCAAAGTGTCTCCTGGGAGAAGGATCTTTTGCCATAAACCCCAAAAATCCTCGTCTTCTGCCTCAGCCCTGAGGGACGAGAGTCGAGATCCTGAACCAGTTCTTACTTTTTTTTGTGTGTGTTGCCATTCATTGGATTTTAGGGGTGTGTTTTCAGTCGCCTGATGTTTGTGGGGCTCAGATGAAGCTGGCACCTGTCCCTTGGTGACCTCCCATCCTAAAGGCACTGCAGCAGGGGCTTGTCCTGGGCATAGAGTGCTCTTCCCATTCCTCAGCCAGTGCTGCAGCCTTGTCTTCTGAGCACCCAGCCCTTGTTTGTTCTTCTCTGGCAGAGCGATGGCCATGTGTGCTCAGTTTGGTAAGGTATGGTGGAGACAAATGGGGCAGGAGAACACGAAACGAGGCCCTGTTCAGTGAGAATCCCTGGCAGGGGAGATGAGGCTTTTCTCTGGGGTAGTTTTCTCCTCCGTGCCTCTACCCCATAGGATTGTATTGTACTTAAACTTTTATATCCCAGAGTGATGTGAAAGGTGGAGAGTGTTGACTGTTACCTTGATGTGCTGTCATGTAACAGAACCGCAGCTTGTGGAGGTTGTACATGGAACATACCATAGAATCAGAGACTGGTTTGGGTGGGAAGGGACCTTTCAAGCTCATCTCATCCAACCCCCGTGCAGGGAGCAGGGCCATCTGCAACCAGAGCAGGGTGCTCAGAGCCCCGGCCAACCTCCCCTGCAATGGTGCCAGGG
>WTSP01007107.1:0-36464 GCA_025331215.1 Actenoides lindsayi | reverse complement strand
AACCAATGAGTAACGGGCAAGTGTGCCCATTGATAAGATGACTGTATAAAAGCAGCCTTCTGATCTCTAATAAACGAGAGTCGCCTGATCGCTCACATTGAGTGCCGCTTTTCTCCCGCCGTCTCCGGCATGTTCCTGTGTGGCCTGCCCTTGGTTATCCTGCTCTGGCAGGGGGGATTAGACTTGATGATCTCCAGAGGTCCCTTCCAACCTCTATGATTCTGTGATCAGCTTCCAACAGCTTTCCTGTGATTTTTTTCCTGTCCTTTTATCTCCCAGCTATACAGTTCTTAAGCTCTTTACCAAACCATACAGCTAGGCGTTCAGTTCATATGCAAGTCAGGTAGGTTCCTTATTTCTGCCTTTATGGAAAGGGTTTCAGACACCATTTTATTCCAAATTTCCCTGGGTGCTGGTACGCGCGCACACACACACATATATATATACACACACACACAAACACGTATACGTCTGGAATGTGACTGATTGGACTGTAAATTGTACTATCTGATGACCGTCCTAAGACTATCTAGTTACATGTCATCAATGTTTTTTGAGGAAAATGCTCCCTTGTGTGGTGGAGTGCAGTTTTCAGTTGCTTTGTGTGCTGAAAATTGTGTTTAATATAAACACACACACATTGACAAATGATGTGCAAAA
The DNA here is from genome assembly GCA_025331215.1 of Actenoides lindsayi. Lineage (NCBI taxonomy): Eukaryota > Metazoa > Chordata > Aves > Coraciiformes > Alcedinidae > Actenoides > Actenoides lindsayi. The sequence continues at coordinate 35,804 of WTSP01007107.1, read as the reverse complement.
CAGATGCAACATAAATGAGAAGAATGTATGTAACCTGAAACTAACTCTTTATTTAAAATAGGTATTGCTATTAACTACTTGAGGAGTATTTGGTGTGCGACTACCAGCCTGCATTTTGAAGAACAGCAAAAGAACAAAGAGTGGTTGGTTATAATAATTGATTTAAATTACTCAGATACTGTGCCCAGTACTGCAATGGCAGCCAAGGTAACCAATCTACTGGCACCTTACCACATCCCTCTTGGTACTTTTGAAAACTGGCACAATATTCACTTTCTTTCAATTTTCTGCAGTTCTGCAGTATCCAAAGAATTAAAACAGCTGGACCATTGACAGTCAAGAATCCTCCCGAACTACACTTTTGGAACTAATTCGTAAGAATGTTCTCTGTTCTTCCTTAATATGTGTTATATGGCTATGTGCTGTGAAGCAGTTCATAATATTTGTCAATAAAACATGTAAAGTTTCTTTTTTCTCAACATAGAATGCAAGAATTTCATTTGCATTACTGCTTTAGCTGCATCATTCATAATTACTTTACTATATGAAATAATAAGTATAGACTTCTGGTAGGATTTTGCTTTCTCCCTCACATACATTTCTTTTATATCTGCATATATACATATGTGTGTGTATACATATTCTTCCTATTATCACCTTTGGAAACTATGTTTTTCTATATTCTGTCTATTTTGAGTAATGTTCAAAGTTTTATATTTTCCATTTTCACATATACTGTGCATTGCTTTTTCACATCCAGCTGCTGCCTTATTATCACCTCTGAAAGTGGTCAAGTTTTCAGACAAAATTGTGAAAGATTTTCATACCACTGAGGTTTTCTCAACTGCAGCAGGAATAGACAGTCATGTCTCCAAAGACACTTTTTAGCCCACCCCGGCCTTTGCCACTGTTCTTAGCATGAAGTTGCAATGCTAAGCCTCCAAAGCAAGAGGGATTTCTTGTTGTTAATCAGACAAGTTGTCTGTTTGGGTTTTTTTACCAATATCTAGTGTGACCTTATAATTGTCTTGGACTTGTGGAAATAGAGGGAATAATTAATTTTCCTTTCACATCATATCTGTGTAATGTGATCTGAGTAGGTTTTAGTCATTACATAACATAGGGTCAATATATCAAAACCATGCGAGAGTTGCATGCAATAGTTGTTTAGACAGGTTTCCACATGCTTTAGTAACATGCGCTCCCTTACATTTATTAGAATGGTTATTACATTTATTAAAATGGATATTCAGCAATGTTTGCTGGTACAAATCTGTCTTTCTTTAATCTGTATTTTCTCGACCTGACCTAAGAGTCACTCTTGCCTTTGATGTCTGGGAGTTCTAGCACAGTATCATGTTGCAATGGTGATTTAATTTCACATGTAATAGGATGTAGTTACACAGTTGTCTATCTTGATCTCCTGGAGAATGTTTATTTCCTTACACATTTCTGAAACACTTCCTTAAGAGGTTTTGCAATTGTTTCTTTAAAGTCTTTCCATGTGGAGCTGTTAACATAGTTTAATCTTTGTGATCAGCCCTTTAGTGAGTAAGTGGCCACAACAGATTCCTGCACAACTTTGTATTTTGTTCAGCAGGACCACGTGGGATGATAGCCAGACACTTTTGACTACCAAAATCTTCCACATTTGGCCCCACAGACAAGTGCAAAGCCTTTGGGGACTCCCCGGGAAATGTCTTTGTTTTGTTAGCAGTCATGTGGATTCACACATGTATCATCACTGAGACCACAACCCGTGGGCAGCTGACACTAAGTATGGATGATGGCTCCGTCTCAGATAGCACAAAATGCAGGTTTGTTGGGTATGCTCGTGGTCCTCAACAGTGCCTGGCTTTGTTAAGTAGTGCTTACACGACCCACCAGGTGCCCTGAAAAGGCTGTCACTCCATCCTCCCAGTGACAACACACTGTATATAGGGCAAGATACGCTGCCATGTACACCTCTTCAGATTGCACAATGGGTCACAAGGCTTGAAGTCAACATGGTAAAGGAAACATGGCTTCTGCAGATGTAGAGAGATACTGGATGCAAGAGCTTCTGCAACAGCTGGGGCTTTCTCACGCAAGAAAGAGGCATCAGGAATTTTAGCACTGCAGGATTATCTGGATTTAGTTCATCACCTAACCCTGTCTTCCTCTTCCTCTTCAGCCTGCAAGTGGGACGGGAAATGCCCACAGTGCCTGGCAGCCTTTCCTCAGGTGGGTACACCTTCCTTAAGGATGTCCTTTTCCTATAGCTTGTGTTTTCTCACCAGGGCTCTCATACTCTAGAGAGCCACCCGCCCCAGGCTGTGGAGAAGGGAGCTGTGTCTTTTAGGATAAAATCTCTTGTTTCTTTCTGTCCTTTTCAGCTAATTAGGAGGAAGAGACTTCATTCTCTTGCAGTACTGCATTAGATGTGGGCTCTGGTCTCACAGTGCACTCTCCTGTCTTCTTCTGTAACACAGAAAATGACCTGAGCCATTGCCATGTTGACAAAAGCAGTTTCCTGATGTCTGCTGAAACACTCTAGCTATGCTGCTCTTGGCTACAAAGGCTCAGAAAAGTGCCTTGCTCTCCTTTACACTGAGGAGGGAAAAGGGATCCTGCTTTGTAATGAGGAAGGCTTTAAGGAACTGACCGAATTAGTGGGAAATCTGTCATCCTCATGAGAAACTACATTTCTATAGTCAGCAAATGCACCCTGGTGATCAACAGTTTTATGCATGGACTAGATTCTTGTAATGTACTTTATCCCTTGGAGTTAACCACAGTGAACACTGGAAATTTAAAGTTGGTGATAGATTGTGATGTCCCACATGTTAGGCAAGAAAAGTCAAATGCAACAACCAGAGCTTGTTGATTTTATTCAGATACCAAGATACCATTAACTTACTACAGCTGAAAAAGTTTAGAAGCCAGTTATTTTGGCATTAAGTGGCTTTAGCAGCCCCGATGTCTTTCAGTGTTTGATGTGAGACTATGGTGACACTGGTAGGAACTAGCATCATACCCAGGGCACACCTTACAAAAAGAAAGATTAATTTAAGAACTTTATATATAAGCTCAGTAATAAAAAGGTATTGCAGTTATGCACATGCACAGGTCTCCTACAAGTCAGATCTATCAGAAGAGAGGTTATGTTCTATGTAAGAATAACTGGACCAAATAACCTTGCAAATCTGACCTACTGTCAGTAGTCATCTGGGACACTAAATACTTCTTGGACTGCTTCTGAAATATTCTCAGAATTTAAGATTTCTCTGAGTCTAACTAAAGATAGTATGTGTGTAAAAAGAAATATCTATACACCATATCTGTCCTGGGAAGGAGCATACAGAGACTTCCTAAAAGCAATATAATATTCCTGGTGGACAGAACACCTCTTTTTCTTCTGATCTAACTTTATTGTCCAAAATTTCTGAAGCCATTTCAATTTTTATGTCCTAATATGTTCATATTTGAATTATGGATAAATTTATATATATCTTTTTCATGATGACCAATATGTTTATCTTATTAAAATAAAGGGCATATGGGTCACCAGCAACAAGAATGTGGATCAGGCAAAGTTGCATAGCCATTGCCATACTAAAGCCTGATTCTTCTGAATTACATTTGGCATTGCTGTCATGGCAATTGCTATGATCTCTTCATTTCTGGTGTGGACTTGAACATTTTTGCTTTTATCTGAATAGGCAGCCAAGTATTAATACTTCTAATATGTCTGACGCATCATACTGCCAATAGTTACATTGGCTGCATCTTCTTGTATCCCTGGGGAGTAGAAGATGGCTGCTTCTAGTTAAGATACTAATCAGAAGGGCATTCAAGGAAGCTGTGTTCCAAAAGGTGGTCTGGGAAATCTGAAGGGAAGATGTGTTGAAGCAAGAGGAGCGGATGACATTGCTATGGCATGATATGGAAAAGATGATGATATAGGGATGAGACATAAAGAAGAGTCTGTAGGCTGCAGAGGAGCTGGAAAGGATGGGAAAGAGGCTGAAGAAGGTTATCATCAAGAACGATGGAGAAAAGTCAAAAGAAAACATACAATCTTGATGTTCTTTTATTTGTCCTTAGCTGTCACTTTAATAAATCTTTAAATAATTAACTCTGATCCAACTCTTGTCTTTGAGCATTAATTTTAAAATTGGCCTAGCTCAGTTACTGGTTATAGTTTTAGATCATGTTGATTATAACCTTAGACACCACCAAATTAGTCAGGCAAAAGGAAAAAATTTTACAGAAAAAAGCCTCAAATGACAACCAGTTCAAAGCAGAGCAACTTTGGGTAATCTACATCTCACCAGTAGCTCACCAACTGACAGACCTCAAAATTTCCATAACTGTGGGTATGTAAGGGTGGCCCGGCATAGGTTTTTCTGCTCCTTGAGCTGCACTAAATATACCATTTGATCTCTTGGGGCTCTGCCCCACAGGTAGGGAGTGCATTATGTTCAGATAGTTGTAGCAGTCCCCTCTTTTCTGTCCTTCCTTCTGACATCCACCCATTTGTCTCAAATGGGTCTCAAATGCTTATGAAGCAGATGTTGAACTTCCACAGATGGCAGCCTGGTGCTTCATGAAAAACCTGACTTAATATTTCTCTATAGCTTGGGCGTGTAGCTACCACTGCACAGCCTGTGCTTTATGAACTGCAGTCCCAAGTCAAACTGTCCTGTTCATGATCATAGGGGCCTTAGGTGAACTGGAAGTCTGTACTTGCAGCATTGTATTTTGCATTCTCTGCCACCCTGGTTATCACAATACCTCTTCTGTGTTGTTTGAATGAATCCATGAGAGGATTTTCCATTTGCATGCTAACAGAGCTTTTGCCCAAGGGTGTTTTGCAGCTTCACATTGTAATAGGGTGAATCACTTGTTAACAACACAACTAAGTTCCTCAATGTCAGGTTTCTTCAGCATCAGTAACTTTGGAAGCAGGTGATTAAAGAGGATATACTGATTACTCAAGGTGGGATTCACTTAATCTACCTTCAGCCATTCAGGAGTTAGGTGTCAAGTATGACCTGGACATTTAGGCTTCTCCAGAAGAATCCAGTATAGAGGGGCTTAGTCACTACCTGCAGTTGCCACGCTTGCTTTTTCCTCCACTGGATACACAGGGAACACAGGCAACTGGCTTTGACGAGAAGTCCAACTTTTACATGATTTAATTTAGGTGATGTCAAGCCTATCCTAAGTGCATGCCTTGTGAAAAGACCATGTTTGTCTCAAAAGGAATAGTGCTTTATAGTGAAAAGCAACTTGAACTTTGAACTAATTTGGAAAATTCAATACCAGTGATGTCTCTAAGTCAAAGGTACCTTTGGCTGCCTCTGACTTGAGCTTCAAGATCAGGTGTTTCATATCAGGAAAGCCTGAGTCAGGAAAGAAGAGTTAGTTGTTAGGCAACAAGCAATTCTTAGTCACCTTTCTAAGGATGCTGGAGTCTTATTCCCCCACCTCATATCCTTTTGTCAAAAAACCAAAGGTACAATATGACACATGTAAATGAAAACCCGCTCTCATGTGAAGACCTCACACTCATCAGCTTCCATACATTGCAGAAACAAGACCTGGAGATGATAAACTTTGCGGGGCACAGTTACAAGGAAGTTGTAGCTAATGTTCTCATTCCTCTTTTGTGACACCACACCTCTTCTAGGCACTTCAATCAAGGAGATGCAGTGGCTGTAGCAGAAGAAATAGAAAATGTTTGTGCTTTTGTGTGTACAGTTACTTTTCTCTAAATAGTTTCTGGTCATCATTTTACAGGGAAAAAAAAAAGTAGATTCTACAGTTCTTTTTTACAGAAATGCAGGGGCTCATACTAAGTAAAACACTGGCCAAAGAGTGGAAGAGGCTTGTGACTACCCTTTGCCTATTGCTGTAGTTTATCTAATTCTAGTTTCAATTAGGCAGCTCCTGTTCCATCAAAAAATTTCAATATGATGAAGGAGAGAAAGGAATTTCACAGCAAACTTCCCTTACACAATGTGATAAATAAATGTGTTTATTTCATTTTAAAAACAAACAAACAAACAAAACCCAAACAAAAACCAACCAAACCACAAAAACCCCAGAAACTCCAGGCATAAAAAGAAACCTAAGAAACCAAGCTTTCGCAAAGATAAAATTCTGCAGGTAAGATGATCAAAATGTCTTAACTTGTTCTCCTTGTAACACCAGCTTTTCATATTGATTGCATGTAAGTATGTAGTGAGACTGCTAGAGGTGACTGGGTTTGTGTCCAGTTTCTGTCAGTCAAGGTCTTTGTAAAATGCTCATTGCCACAGAGTGGCTGTGATTTCATACTTATGCAGGTCTCTGCTAGGAAGCATCATCCTTTGTCATCCTATTAATCCCAAACCTTTCGTAAGCACTACTTTTAATCATTTGGGAGGACTTTCAATACAATTGTATGCATGCCTAATAATGCTTGCATAATGGATTAGAAAATGTAATCACCAAGCTTCCTAGAGGTGAACATGCTGAACGCATGTTGATCCTCACTAGATAAAAAAAAATAATAGAATGTACAGGATCAGTTCATTAACTTGTAAATATCTGCGAGTAATGCCCAGCTGGCTGCTGATTTGAATAAAATTCTTCAGAAATATTAATGTTTTTTGCATCAGAAAATGATAGTTCTGAACAAGGGGGTGGGGGCGGGGGGCCGTGATTCAGGATTTAGAATCTCCTAAACCATGAAACTATTTTAGTTTGTTGAAATGTTTCATGATTTTTCAAGGTGAAATGTTTGACTCTCATTTAAATTTGTTAAGATGCATACTGTATTAAATGTAAATTTCAGAAATAAGTAAAACATTTCAAGTAAAAAAGTGATACATTATGTATTAGGGAGCACAGAATTGTTGTTTTTCAAATGTCAGGCTTCTTTCCTTTCTTTTGAAGTAGAACACAACAACAAAAACGAACACGCATGCACAAATCATGACACTTCTCAGGGAAAAAGATTCCTTCAGAATAATTCTTAATATCTTCATACATAAATGTCTTCCTCTAATGATCATCCCTATCTTCTTTATTCTTCTTATTCTTACTCTTCTTTTTTATTGTGGAGGCCATAGAGTGTGGAATTCAGGGTCTTTGCCTGAGACAATAGATAGATGTGTCTATTAGGCTATTATAATAACTGTTAGATTATTCCTCTAAGGTTACCTCCTATAGACAATCTCTATCAGATCATCGGTCAGGTTATTGCTGTTATTACATTTCTACGAGTCCCCAGGTGGGAACTATCTGGTGTGTCTGCTCAGTCACAAGACCTGCAAATATGAATGTTCACACCTTACAACAGATGTGCTCTTTGGACCAGTAATGTGGGTGGGAAATTTTCCTGTTTCAGAAATCATGGAGGGGTGGAGCTCTGACTCAACATAATAAAACACCTGTTCAGCAACTTCTGACAATCTTCAAGGCTGTAAATTTGTTTCAGGAGGCACTGGCAACGGTGGAGCCTTATACTTTTAATGTAGCAGTGAGCTCGATGGCATCAGTCTCTGCCTTCTCTCAGGTAAGTGGAAAACAGAACAAGCCTGGCAGGACTATCTGCGTATTTGATTTAGATTTGTCCACAGACTATAAGCAGGCCAAGTTCACTGTTAACTGTAGAACATAAATCTCCAAGAAAACAAAATTGTCCTTCCTTGGCTATTCACAGCTATGAGGACCTGGAGTCAATATCTTCCCATATAGCACAGAAACAGCTGCCACTTTTCTGGCACATTCCACCACAAACAATGAAGAGATGCTAATTGCCTGTTCCACATTGAGGAGTTGAAATAAGTAGAAAAATTGTCTTTACTCCCTTTTTCATCCCTCTCAACAGCATTCAATCAGCAAATCAAGCACCTTGGAAAGAGAAGAAAGAAAATGGATGATGAGCTCTATAGCCCCAAGCGACGCTGATGCTAAGGTACCAACTTCAGCAAACAAAAATAGGTGGGACTAAACCAATACTTTTTTTGAGAAGGCCAGGATTTTTTTTTTTATCTAAATTTGATTATTAAAGGTTCACATGTTTATTTAGAAATAGGAACACTTCAGGAAAGAAATTTTTGTTTAGATAAAATATTTGCATTCCATTGTTTTCTTATTCCTTTATTGATGTACACAAAGTGTGTTATTTTCATGGGTTTATTCTTTAAGGAAAATGCTTGCAGTTTGCTACTAAAATGAGACTCACTTTGGCCTTCTTTTTAATGTTATCTATCTCTGTTGATTTCAATGGAGTTATAGCCCAGCATGAACAGAGAATTCCGCCAGTGTTAGAAAGTCAGAGCATGGTTGTTTGTGATCCTTTGGGTTTTGGTCATTAATACCAGTTTCCAGAACAAATGACCACTTTGATCACTGTGTGATTCATCTCAACAAAAAAGCAACAACTCCAGCAACATTTGCAGGGCCTGTGACAGAGATATATTTGCATCAAACACGTAGCAGCTGTATCAGTGATGATTTTTTTCTTCACTCTTGGTTAACTTGCAGCAGACTATACATTGTGTCAAGCAGCCTCACAGTAAAACCATGGGGCTCCAAACAAAAAGCTGACTTAATTTTGACAATATCTTAAACAACATGTGATTGAAGTGTCTATAGCTCATAGGAAACTTGTCTCTTTAATTTGTTTGTGCAATCAAACCGTCAAATTAATAGAAAACTGTAAGCATTGTTTTTCTTATGTCCCAGCCTTATCAAACTGATCAATCAAACTGATTTGTTGGTAGTAGCATTCTGGCAGCTCCTACAGATGGAAATTAGTGTACTAAAAAAGCATGACAAACTATCAGTAGGGTGTGAGACTTGATGTAAATGGAAAAGTAGCATAACCAAAACTGACATGGCATTTAGGTGTTTGTTATTTGCTCTGTGTGTGTGTGTGTGTGCGTGCGCGCTAAAGCTCAGCAAGAGAATGTTCTAAAGCAGGAAAAGCATCTGTTGGGGAGTGCAATGGCCCGATCTCCATAGAATTTTTGTAATGATTTACTGTAGCTATGCAGAAGCTGTGTTTTGGTTTAGAATATCCATGGCTAAAATCCTCCACTAAGGTAATTACATGTATATAAAGATTCTTAGAATCCAGCACATGTTTTTTGATGTATATAAACTAATATACAAAAAAACCCTGTGGCTATAAACCCCTGCATATAGGGAACCCTTTCCACAGTTCATTGTTCTTGTCATAATTTCTGCTTATTAAATAATTCTCCATAAGTTCTGTTTTCTATCCACAGGTGTCTAACAACCATGACATTTTCAGACACCCTTTATTTGCCTCCTGGCTTTTAAATACGTCATCTCTCCTCTCTAATAAAGCTTAGCAGAAAACTGGCATTAAAGGCACAGACTTGTGCAAGCTGGCCAATTTCTGCCTCTTACTGTCATTGGGCTTCCTGGGAAACTTTTGGCAATTCTCTTGATTTTTTGCAAGCCATAGCTTGCCATTTGCAACAGGAGGATAATCATCAGTAGAGAGGTGTTATGAAGGAAAACATGCTTATAGCAGACTTTGAGTCCCGGAGCAAGCAAACAGGAACAAAGCTTTCCTTAATGCTAACGCTCAAATATTTCCTCAATACTTACTTTGAGAGGACTTTCCATATCTGTGTGATAAACTGTCTAGTTATTGGATTTGGTTTAGAGAAACATGCCCAGGCGCTGTGCATGGAATTTAGCTGTATTGCTTACCTACAGAGCAAAGCCAAATATGCCCCACTGCTAGCTTTTGGTGCAAATGTATCAACATTATGAAGTCTCTTTCATGTTTTAAAGTGGATAGGAGCATCAAGAAAACATTTCTTCAGCTGCTTCAGGGAGTCACAAGTTGATAGTTTGCCTTCTAGCAACTTACACGTGAATATAGGAAAGGAAGATCATAAGTAGTTGTGAGCAATGTTAGCCCATAATTACAGTAAATCTAGAAAATTTATCATCACCAGATATTATTCGTTAGTGCATTGTCTTATACAGAATAATTTGTTATTATATATAAAAAACCAAACAAAAACAACAACAACAAAAACAACCAACCAAACCAACCAACCAAACAAACCCAAACACTTGCTGTTTTCCTTGACAAATAATCAGCTTTATAAAATAGCTGTTGGTTCATGAACTGTGAATGTACCAAAAACTTATATACAGTAATACAAGGAACAAGAAACTAGGAAGCATAATCTCAGCTCAAGATCAGTAGCATTAACATAAGGCAGAGAGGCTTACCAAAGTATTCTGCTGGACAAGAAATTGGAAACCAGAGAAGAACTAGGAGAATTTTAATCAGTTTCTTATTTATTTACATGATACACATAAAGTGGCACACATTTCTTAGTGATTTACTGCAAAACTAGTAAAAGCCATGACATTACCAAGGGCCCTGTCACCCTTCCCTCTTAAAGTATTAAAGCATGTCGTGTACGGTTACCTTTTACAGGGGTAACAATGAGCTTTGAAGTAAGGCTGCTCAGTCTGATCACCACTCTGTCATGGCAGGAGTAAGTTCAGAAGTTCAGAGTATACAGATTTATCTTTGTTAGAGGGGACTGCAAGAGGATTCACTCACCTACGTACTGTGGATTCTCAAATTTTGGTAATACTTTCTTTATCCTAGGTATCAGAAATTGCTCCTGGCTTACTATGGAATGCAAATTTTGTGCTGTAATTGGCTCTTTATGATAATTAGTCATTTCTGGATAGTTGATTACATTACCAACTCCCTGAACTAGCCATGTTTTTAATGTAACACAAATGATAATCAGCAGTGACACACTTGATTTTTAGTTTATTAGTGTTCTTCAATGTGTTATTGTAATGAAATGGTGACTAGTGGAAAAAGAGAATGAGTTGCATGATTTCCACTGATGGTACCAGAGCTTCGGTTATAAGGTGTTATTTTGCTGTTTGAATTCTCTGGAGTAGTTTTCATGTCATTTTTCACTAACTAACTGCCTTCTCTGTAGAGGATTAGTCTCCTTTTCATTTGTCTCAGAGATATGCTTCATAGGTTCACTTAATAGTTAACAGTTCTCTTCAAAAGCATTGGTGTCTCAAATTATTATGACGATGATGATTACTGAATATTCTTCCTCCTTTGATTTCCTAAGGAGGGGATGAAAATATTTTCTAGAACAGACTGGTTTGGGGTTTTTTGTTTGTTTTTGAAGGACTTTGATTTGGGTGATACGGCCATCTGAATGTTACACTGAAAGCGAGAGGTGTTTAGACTACAGACTGTATCCAAGTGCTGTGAAAAATCTTTTCTAACTTGCAAAAATGTTGAGAATATGGAGATAAAACTAGAATGAATTGTTTGTACTAATTTAAAGTAATCATTTTTCTTGGGGGCAGGCTAATACCAGAAGGGGTTTTGCTGATAAATCATGCTGAGCCAATGAATAGATCCAGAGAGAAAGGCTTAGGTTGAGGGAAGCTTACCCATGACATGCCTGGCTGCATGTTCTCTGCCACCAAAGACACTTACTGAATGCATCTCTCAGGTTCACATCATTAGCTCTTTCCTCTGTTGGTGACTCCTTGAGTCTCTTTTTTCCATTCTCTCTCTTGTGACCTTTGGTCCGTGACTGAACGCTGGGTGTGTTCCAGCTGACATAGCCTGTGTATTGTTGTCTCCCAGGACTCAGATTTCTCAGGCAATATGGTAAGACTTTATTCTGGTAGACAGAGCTTCCAGGCACAACTCACTGGCTTTTGTCTTACACAGACCCTACTCAGAGCTCTCCTCCTGGAGGTGAGAAATAATTCTTTCCTCTCATTCAATCAAATTTCTAATCTGTATATTATGGCTGATCGAGCACTCTGCCTTCATTGTTTCCTTGGCAAGCTCTTCAAATTTAAATAAACTCATGCACTTTGCACCAAGCCATTTTCCTGTGACACCAAGTAGCTCCATCTACTTTCTCACCATGATTCCACATGAAATTTGGTATTCAAACCCTTGACTTTAAGCAACAGTGATAGAGTTCCTATTTAGGTTTGGAATATGCCCACCAAGATCTCCTACTCTTGTAGCCTGATAAAGAGAATACATTTGTTCAGCACTTATTAACCCTCTTGTTGTTCGGGGTGTGTTGCTTCTGTATCTCACAGCAAAAAGTATTATCATTTTAACTAGTCAACTTGTTGAAAACTTTATTACATTACAATTTCTGGTTATAAGCTTGAGCTCATGGGCAAAGCTTTATGGTTATTTTAGGCACTGGTTAAATTTTCTTTAATATGCCTTTAAATTACCTAGCATTTTCTCAAAAAATTCATTGGATTACTTCATAGCTTGAAGTATTGCAATTCTTTGCAAATTCCTTTTATGACCTTGATGTCTTTCATTGTCATAGAGATGGAAATGATTTGCGAGGCTAAGCTAAATTTTGTCATGATGAATTCCCTATGGTCCAGTGCTTTACACATTTCAGTTGGTATACTGTCTTATCTCACTGGTTTCTTATACTTTGACCTTTTTAGCGGTCTTTGGCTTTTGCAAAGCAGCAGCACCTGTGAAAGTGCTTTGTCTTATTTCACTCGAGAGTTTTTCCCTGTTATTTTAATTGAGGTTTCTCAGAAGATAGATAACATCTAATTATTTCATCATCTTCCACCAGCAATCCTCCATTTTGACTTCAGATAAGCTTTTCAACCTTTCAGTCATTAGCTTTCACAAGAGCTTCTTACTTTGGCTGCCTTTTGTTGTTGTTTCTTGAGGTGACTTTACTAAGAATTACTGCTCTATGTGCCTTCTGCAATTAGCTCAGCTCCTCCTTGAGCTCCTCCTGAATATCAGTGACTACCATCAGGCCTCCAGGTCACTGAAGTGGCCAACTATTGCTTGCCCCCAATACATACTGTGCCTTTGATATTGTCTGGCTGAATATCTTTCTGCAAATCTCCAAATAACATCATAATTAGTTTGGTCATTTTATAACTTCCACAGACCCTTGCTGTTAGAACTGCAAGCTAACACTTCCCCATTCCCAAATCTACCTCATTTTAATGCTATAACATTTTGGTTTTATTGATGTTTTACTGAAAAGTCCTTAAAAAAAAACCAAACCAAAACATAATTATTCCATAACCTGACTCTTTCAAGGTCTCTTTTTAATATCTACATTACACCATTTATATCTTCCTCTCTTACTGGAGACAGCCAATTCAGAATCTGCTGATAACATCTTTGTATGCAGTCAGTCCTTTGGATTTGACAGACTTTGAAAGAGTGTTTTCTTTCCTGTGCAGACCCTCATTCTCTGGCATTCACTGCAGTCTTACTGTGTTATTCGAACTATCTAACAAGACCTGTCCCTATTACAATCATATATCAGCTTGGGAATTTATTAGTCAATATGGTTCCTTAAATTCCTCCTTTTCTTCTGCTTCTGTTCCTAAACTATGATACAGGTAGGCATTCCCAGTGCTTATTCATCCTTTTCATTCAGTCTTGTGTACAACAATGTTGCAACTCTCTTTCCTTTCTATAACTTCAGCTATTTTCACAAATTTTCCACAACTGTTCCCACGGTCAGGAAATCCAGACAGTCATCTCTGCTGCAGCCATAGTAATCTTTGCCCACTTTCTGCATCTTTCTGCTGATACTCTAGTTGCTCTAGCTGCTGCTGATGGATGTGATGGATGTGTTCTTTGAAGATGTAAAATCCCTAAAGCACATGCAATTGGCAAAACTTTTACAGCCCCAGTTGGTCAGGCCTGGTATCTTCAACAAGGAATTGGAGGTAGCCTTCTTTGAGATAGATTGTAGTCAAAACCATGTACTCTGCTGTACTACTCCATGTCTATCAATCAGAGAACCACATCTGGTAAAGAAAACTTATGTTCCTACAAAGCAAGTTAGGAGCGTTTTTCAAATCTGTGTATTGCTCTCGTGACCTGAGACTCTCCCTAAGGTGCTAATACTAATCCTTAAACACCTCTCTGTCATGAAAATGATTCTTTTAAAAATAAATGAGAGAAAACCTAAAAAGATCCCTCTTCTTCTCCCTCCCCCAACCCCAAAATTGAAGCACTTCTAATTTGTGATTTACTGAATTTTGCATTGTCATCTTGGATGATGATTGACCACACATATGGTTAATGTGGCTAACTGAACTTTCTCAACTTATTTACCTCCTGTTTCCACTGTCCTATTCATCCTCTCCCTCCACGCTTTCTGTTTGTATGCTTGGGCTACTTCAGACTTTAGGGGCTTATGAAGTTTGTTGAGAAAGTGCATTTTGTTGCCTGTTGTATCTTTGCTGTGATGCCAACCAGAAAAGACAACTTCAGCAGAACCTGGTTTCCTTTCAGTGTTTGGTTCACAGAATGATAGGGTCTGGAATGGATCTCTGGAGAACATCTAGTCCAACCCACGGCCAAGGCAGGTTCACATAGAGGTGGTCACACAGGAATTTGTCCAAGCAGGTTTTGAATGTCTCCAGAGACTCCACCACCTCTCTGGGCAGCCTGTTCCATTTATTTTATGTTCTATTGTATTTATTACAATAAATACACATATCCCAAATTTTAAAGCACATCTTCTTTGTTATTTTTTTCAGCAGGAAGAAAAGTCACCTTACTCCTTGCTCACTGTAAGAATCATAAAGCTGAGAAATGCTCATCAGGCAGATTTTTGTAAGTACCAGATTTTCTTACAGATATTCTACAGTTCTAAAATTACTGGATCAGCTCCTGCTTATGCTAGCAGCTGCAAAAATGAAAAACACAGAAATCACACCAGCCAAGAAATCACAATAAAAGCCTGTTCCTGTTGAATATCTATTTACAGTTTCAGAGGTTTGGGTTTGTTTTTTTGGTTTTTGTTTGTGTTTTTGTCTCAAGAATTCAGGAACAAGGCAATGACAGGTAGAGTATTAAGTAAATCTTTAAGACTTCCATCAGTCAGTGAAGTACAAATAAGTTGGCTATTTCAGCAGTGTGAAAATATCCTAATACTAGTTTTTAAACCCTGGTGTTTATATCTCATGTCTATAACAATACGGGGCTGAAATCTTTACCTGTTGGTTGCTCTTAATTCTTTGTCCTAATGAGCCCTGCCACACCTCAGAAGTTCAGAGAGGTATGTAGTGTACATGTCCTGAGCAGCCACATTGTTATGGATGTTTCTGACTCTTCCTGCGCTGAAAGATAGATAACAGAAATTTCTTGGGGACGGTAGTTCATGGTACTTTACAGCTTATATGCAAAGTGTTTTGAAAATGTGTGGTATTTGGTCAGCCCTAATCTGGTTCTCCAATTCCACAGAGGTTTTCCTCTGAAAAATATTCTCCTGACATTCCTACATGTGCCTCATGAATTTGGCAGGTCAGTAATAACAGCAGTTTTGCAAATTTCTTTACAGCAACTTTCTTCATCCTTTTATGGTGCATTTTCTTTCCTTTTTGGGAGATTGTGCTGAAGTTCACTAATGCCACAGTCTCTCTGCTGCCCAATATTTCACATTAGCTCACTTCTCTGTTTTCCCACCTTTTAATATTTTTAGTACAGCGAGGTGATGCATCAAAGTGAAAAGTCATTTACAATTGCTGTTTCCACAGATCAAGAGTCAATTCCTTAGCTGTGATACTTCAAAATGTTGTGGTTTCAGTGCAGCTACCAAAGGAAATTGACAGAGGAAATGTCTGTACACAGCATGTTGGGGATTCTCTGATTGTTTTGATACACTCCAAGAAGTTAGAAACTCACAGTATCTATGACAAGCACAACTTTTCCAAAGAAGTAAGATGAGGCACCCCATGCTGCCAGCAAATAAGTAGGTCTGCTCCATATTACTTTGGCCTAGAAACCCTAAACGGGTTTCACTTCAGAAGACTACTTCGGACTATATTCCTCACTGCAGACAAAAAGCTCTAAAGGTCTATCTTTCCATGAGGCAGCACATCATGAGATAGACTTTAAGGAAGGCTAAGGACATGGGAGCATACTTTCTTTTTTTCTCCAAGTAAGCACTACCTGACTTCCACTGTGTAATATCATGACAGATACATTTTCATCCCAAACAAATATGGTTTTGTCTTCATCATCTGATGGAACAATATTCTACAAAGAAAACTTCTCACCAGCCCTTTGTATTCCACTCAGATGTTTCAAGAGTGTTGATACCATCATTGTTGATTTCTTCCAAGAAAAGGAGAGAACTGTTCAGTTCACGTGTTCTATAATACTGAGTTGCAGAGAATAGAAGAAATATCACAGGATAGCTAAGAAGGTCAAATTAATTTTCATTCTTTTTCACAACTACGAAACACTGCACATACATGAAAGACCTCACCTTCATTCCTTTGAAGTGTTGATTTAATTTCTTTTAGTATTACCTTTGATCTAGAATGGAGATTGAATGACAAGATAAGAACCATGATTCACCAGCTTATGTAAAAGGATTGCACAAAGTAAAATGATGCTGCATTCTCAGAAAACAGTGTTACTGTTACGACCTTGCCCTCCATCCCGAGGAGAGTGGGATTTCAGAAGTCTTGCATAATGAGATGCAAACATTTAGAAAGTTTCCATAAATCTCTGGAGTAGGGATCAAGGTGCGTGGGCTCAGTTTTTAGCTCTGCCAACAGGCTTCTTGTTTAGGCAAGCCATCCAAACACTTTGTGCCTCAGTTGCCCTATCTATAAGACATGGATAATCTTCTTCCACACATTATCTCCGTCTTGTCTATTTAGATGATGTGCTCATTTTTAAAGGGGGTGTCTCTTATTACGTGTAGAAGAAACCTCATTTAAGATGCAAGGTAAGTCCTAGACAGAATGAGAAGTATCTTTCAGATTCTTTTGTTAATTACCCTCAAAAAAGATTTGGGGACCAGTAGGTGAAGAAAAAGATGTCTTTCTCTTCTTTCTGTTGGTAATTCCCAGGGACTCTGTGACTTTGGGCCTGTTTCTTAAGAATGTTAAACCATAATGGAGCACTATAAACCAGAATGTTGTTGAACAAGGAAGATAAACAGATATTAAATAGCTCTTTGACTGAGTAGCAACTCAACTGTGTTCTCAAAGAATCTGGAGTCTCCTGGGAAACACAGTGTGCTACCATGTGATTTAAATACTTCAGCACAATGCAAGAAGAGAGCTTGTAATTTTTAAGTGATTTTGCAGTGATATTGATGTTGTTTTAGCTTAATGTTTTGTTTTTAAGATGTGAAAGTATTTGAAGTATCAGAAAAGTAAAATAGTGACACGCGCTACCATGCACTGATGAGAATTAGAAAATTATGTTTACTGAGCCTTGTCTCAGCAATAGGAACTTTTCCGCTGGAAAGTGGATTATAAGCAGCTGATGCAGGTGTTGTCTGACTGTGAGATATCAGTGGAAGGCCAGACAGTTTTTTCCAACCAAATGCAGTAGCTTCAATGACTTGCTTTTTCTGCCTGCATGCTGGCTTCTCATCTTTCTAAACATGTGCAGTTTTCTGCTTGTTCACTTCCACTTGGCTAAATTATGCCCCATTTCCCCAGTTATCTCTCAGTTCATTGCAAGTGAGGTCATGCCAGTTAATTTGGCCATTAGAGTTTTTATATTTTTCCTTGACTTGCTTGCCAAATCCTGCCTTCCGAGAATGATGCTTTCTATATACTTCCACTGATGTTTCTCACTATTGTGATCAGCCATCTTGGTCTTGGGTGTTTTTAAACAGGCACCTCCAGATCCGTGGGATGTGTGTTTCACAAGTCTGGGATAGAGTCCCAGCTTATCCTGAAATCTGATTTGGTGTTGTCTGCACCTTTGCCTGTAGACAATGCATGCTGGTGGAGCTTGGCAACGATTGCATCTGTTTTCACACAAAGAAAATAATTAAAATGAAAAAAGTACACCCTGCTCCTCCTCAACAAACCAATTAGCCGTTTTCATATACCTAGTTTTGTGGACTCCTCCATACTTGTGTAATGTTCAAATATGACATTTGCTTCATGCTTCATACATCTGCTTTTTGCCTTCTCTTATGCAAATGCTCTTGACAGACCTGAGCTAATTAATTTTCACCACATTCCTAACTAACCTTTATGTCAATTTGTAATTATGGACCAGACTCAAGCACAGGTTTCTGTCACTCCCTGATCTCACTGTGGGCATTAGAGAAGTGGGTGCTCAGATAAGATCACTTACGCTCATCCTGCTGCCCTGAAGATGATGCCTGTCATCACAAGGCTCCAAAAGCTCTATGCAGTTAGGCTGGGGAGGTGGTGGGCATGCTAGAAAGAAAGCAGTTCCAGTGAAGTTTATGAGACTCTTAACCGTCTGGCACCTGCTTTGCAGTGGTATTCCCCTCCTCGGTCTTAGACTGCAGATAGCCTTGATTAAAAAAATATTACTGTTTTGGTCATTGGTGTGTTTATTTACTCCTCCTGAGCTGGAGGTTAGTGCCAAAGGCTTTTACAAAAGCTCATGTTTCCTGATTTTAGTAAAGGCATCACATTTGCTAGAGAATTCCCCATGTGTAGGAGGAATATATGTCCAGGATGAGGTGGTGGGAGAATTGGTGTATTAGCTCCTTTCCTTGCTAGCAGCCCTTTCAGTGACCCTTTCCTAAAAGTGTGAGAAAAGAGGCAGCCAATGGGACAGGGGGACCATGGTGGCACAGGCTCTTCATCACCTAGGTGTTCTCCTTAAATGAGTTATTAGGAGGCCACACAGAGCTGCACCAAGCTCTTAGCCTGGCCCACCTTTGCCATCATTAGTGTCTACTTGCTGGTTTATGGCAATCCCTAAAGCCCACAGCCAGAGACGATCCCCTTGCCCTAGTCCTTTGGACTAATAGAAGATCAGAAAGATCTGTCTTTTCTGGTACAAGGGGATGCAGACCTCTTCCAGGTCCTTGGGCAATGCTGGTGACACAGACCTCCAGTGACATGGCCCTCCTGGCTACAGTTCAGTACAACCTGAATGAGCAAAGCTCTCTGATTTCACTGGGTCTTGCATAACCCTGAAGACCTAAGTAAAGTGGTCTCTGTGACAAGCTTATCTGTGAAGATGTGGCAGCTTATGTGTGTACCAGCTGATACCACATATCAAGAGCTGAAGTTTGTTGCTGGAGAGCATGTTTGGGCTCATTTGTGCAGCAGGGGTGAAGAGGGGAGGTGACAGGTCTGGCCTGACATAGCCTCACTTACACTGGGTGTTTGCAACACTGCCTGGACTATGGAAGTCAATTTGAGCTCTGTGTCCTAGTAAGAAATTACTCAAAACAATTTTCAGACTGACAGATGATATCTTCCCAGAGACAGAAACATCTCTGTCTGGTGTTGTCCTGCCAGTTCAAGAGTCTGTGAGTAGGGGGATCCCTGTCATGCAGCTGTCAGAGCTGAGCTAGGACAAGGTGAATTCTTGAAGGAGTTGAAATGTGATTGTGCTTATCAGGTGTGTTTTCTAACTGCAGAAATTGGGTGCATGTGGAAACTGTCTCAGCTGTGAAAGGAAACCTATTGGTCTTAGCTGGGAGATCAGAACAATTGCACCTCTCCCTTTAGCCTTCCTTTTTTTTTTTTTTTTTTTTCATATCTTGTTTTCATTTTTCATATTTGGATGAAGAAAGACCCTGTGTATTTATAAAAGAGGAGCTCAGAGCCTTTCTCCAATCTCAGCTCATGAAATGATTATGCGGAAACTCTCCTTTTATCCACTTGGAAGAAAGGCATCAGTTCTCCAAAGACTTCAGAGGTTATTTCTGCTATGGGAAATAAATGCAGGCAAATTAGGAAGAATGTGCCTAGTGCAGGTGATACTCATGGTCCAGCCCCAGGAAAGCAAGTGGTGCCATTGGTGCAGGAGGTAGAGATGACCCAGGGTACAAAAGCTTTGCTCTGAGTCTGTGCTCTGGGGAGTAAATCCTACCTTGCCACTCAACTTAAATGGGTGGACAGGGTGGAGGATTCATTCACATGGGGACTCTCTCCATTTCTGGTAAAAGACATCACTGATTAAGCATGGTAGATCTATGAGCATTTGTAAGTACCACAAGCAAGCTACGGAGAGTAATACTTTGCTTACAGATGAGTGTTGCATCTGGATACTTCAGAGGACAGAGATCAGTTCAAGTCATCTCTCAGATAGATAGCAGCTGGAGGTAATTTCTTCATATTGTTTTCATCATACTATGCTGATGAGGAAAAATGTTCCCGGAGTACACATCCGATGATTGAGAAAGGGGAGTGGTTCTCCTCCTCCTTTTAGTAGTAAACTAGGATTCAAGGGGAACCTGTCTGTGCAGGTGGAGAGGAATTCACTAGGAGAAAATTATTTCTTCTTTTTGGCATTACAAAATGCAGTATCAGGACAGATGAATTCTATAGTTGACATTCATTGTTCTTATGAGACTAGTTTTTCTTATATGCTTTGGTTTTTCAGTGCTGTAATTGTCTTCTTACTTGTGATGGAGATGAATGATTTTAGCATGTTATGGTTCATTTCAGGAACATGTCACAGGACTGCACTCTCACAGAGTAGCAAACAGTTGTCTGCAGTACTGAACTTTTTGGTTCAGTCCTGAATTGATAAGAGGGATAAAAAACAGACCCACCAACATCCAAATGCAATTAAATCAGCAGAAGTAAAAAAATTGGGAAATGATGTCAGGGTCACCTAATGCCGACTTCCAAAAAGACTGTGAGTTCAGATGTCTCAGCATCCACGTGGGGTGATGTTATGTCATCAGGGAAAAAAGTTGCAACAAGTGCACCGAAGTAAGGGCCTGGAATGGAATGAAATTGCTAATGGTGCCCAGCAATTGCATTAAAATTAGAGCATGAAGGAAATGTAAATATAATTCTTCATATTAGCTCCCAGGTAGTAATGAATAAAATGGAAGATATTCAGTAGATCTTTTGTGCACTTTTTTCAGGGATAAGAGGGAGCAAAAAAACCTGATTAGTCATGTCAAGTGCTCCCATGTAATGAGGGTATCATAGTCTTCAGCAGACATCCAACTATCCCGTTATTTTTGATTTGTCCCGCAGTTTCCCTCACAACTTAACCTGGCTTCAAGAGAAATGCCACTTCTACAGAAATACATAAGCTCAGTTAGAGTCACAGTATGGAGAGTGGCTGGTACTCTCTCTACAATTCAAGGAAAATATAGAAAATCACAGGAATTCTAGGAAAACCATAACCTCTCCCCCATTAGTAGGGATTGTGGATGAATTGTGACAAAACCATATATGACATAGTCCCCTTTCTCCATGGGAAGAGGACGTGCTTTGTTCTTGTGGTTTCTCCTCACCTCATCTTCAAGATCATGTACAAAGCCTGTGTAGGACAGATCAATCCTTACAGTTGCCTCTGGAAAAGTTCCTGTCCAAGGTCTGAGAATCTCTTTGGTGTTTGCTTGGTTCATGGGACATGATCATGGAGTGCAGGCTCACTCCTTACATCCACAAGATCCAAATCCTTTCTGACAATTTTTCCTGGGAAGAGATGTGGAGTAGGAAATAGCTTCCAGGTCTTTTAGGCATCAGCAAATACCAGGAAATGGCTCCAACTACCTATTGACCTGAAGAAGCAATTGTACTGCTGGTAGACCTCTCCCTTCCTACCCCACCTATGAAGATGATGATCTAGGTATCTGGAATATTTAATTTTCTGTTGTGAAGTGTTAATAACTGGGTATGCCAGATATTTATTATCTGAATCAGACTCAAACCTGGTATTTTTTAAAGATTTCTCACAAAGCTAAGCTGCCACAGAGACAATTTATGTCCCATTCCTCTCGGGGTCTGAGGCTTACTCTCTGCTGCATCACTTGCAGTTTCTCCTTCTGTTAATTTTGCAGAAAGCTGAAACAATGTTGGTAAGGAGTAATATAAGACTCCTGGCTATATATATATGTTGCTCTATCCATAGGCTAGGACTGTATTTTTTAAAAATATGTAGGATTGTGCACAGTTATCTGAATACACTGCATAGTAAAAATACTGTTGTGATGAGCAACAGACTAATTTTATCCAGCTGTGTGATATCTATCTTCCTGGTTTGGCCAACATACATCAGAAAGAACTGGCCATCTTTCATCCATGTTCAATGCTACAGGGCATTTCAATGCTTCCACTTCTTGTGTCGTACTTCCACTGACAGATATTTTGTGCCTGTGTTTCCACAGTAAGCCAATCTGACTGCTACGTGAGCCTCCAGTTGCCATCTGCTTCAGATGAAAAATTCCACACCAAAACCATCAAAAACTGCAGAAATCCCATATGGAATGAAACTTTCTACTTCCGGATACAGAGAAAAGTCAAGGTACACAAACCAAAAACTCTCCTCTTCATCTCATTTCAATGCAGCTTCTTTCAGTTTAGCCCCAAACAAGATGTCATATTTCTAATGCCTTTCTCAGTTTACTTAAAATTCCCCTAGCAAGCTGGAGATAAAAATAATTTTGGCTTTTGCTGGAATCCACTTCTCAACAGATAATTGTTATTACGTATCAATAATATGAATCTGAACTCCTTGGAGAAGGCTGACGGGACTGAAGACAGTGACAACACAAAGAAACCATGAAATGATAATGTAAAGCAACGCTGTAACAGAAAAACACATCTTTCCCTGAGAGGACGTGAAATAATGGCGTATCAATACCACAAAACTGATAAAATTGAATATGATTAAGATCTTTACTCAGATGGCTACTGATAATTACAGTACACTCAAATACCTATGAACAGATGGCTGAAAGTGGGCTTCCCAAAAGACATAGAAAGGTGGTTATTGATGTGAAGTGACCTCCATTGCCCCTATTGATAAAGGGCTATATAGGACTTCTCGTTATCCATATTCCTTCCTAAAAGGTTGCATTTTTGATGAGAGCTGCTTAAAAGGTGACTCAAGAGAAATCTCAGTTTGGCCTTAGTTGATAAGACTAGAAGCTGTTTCTTATAAAGCAGATTACACTCATTTTCTTACTTATCCTTGTCACACTTTGTCATCAATACTTTTCTATTTCCTCTCTGTAAAGCAGGTGCTGAACCTGGAAGATCTGCAGAATGCCATACTGCTTGAGCACATGATAATGAATTGCACATTTCTCATTTCTTTTCCCAGAATATTCTGGAAATTACTATTTCTGATGAAGACATAATTCGTGATGATGACAATGTAGTTGTGCTTTTTGATGTAGCTAAAATCCCCCTTGGGGAAAAAGTGTCTACAGCATTCCCATTAAATCCACAGGTAAGAGCTCAGTCAGGTATCTAATATATCTTGACATTCTTTCTCTCCCCTCTGATTAAAGAGGTGTGCTGTCTCTTCTGCCTTTTACCACCAGGACAAGATTGGTGGCAAAAATGTAACAAAATATATTAAAATCTTGGAAATTGCACACCAGTGACAAAATTGATGACCTTCTCAATTCCTCTTGGTCTCCTCTGGCACAGATCACAGCCAAATTCCTAAGCCGCAGAGGAGGTGCTATTTTAGGGAAGCTTTGCACTTTTAATAATCAGACAGAAAGTGACAGAATTTATCTATTCCTCACAATGACTATAAAAAGAAAAACATCACAAGATCAGGAAAATGGCCTGTTTATACAATATTTTACTAAAAACTAGGTTTTAGCATATCGTGTTAAGCATATGGAAGCTGGCAGAAAATGTGAAAAATAAAGGTTTACTAGGGAGACTTATAGGGAGACCAAATAGCCTTGTTCTGCTAACACAATTGAGATCATCTTCTCCTTGGGGAAGAGAAGCTGCCTCTGTCCGTTAATTCTGACAGTAGCGAGACCAAAACAGAATATTGTTACTTATTAAAGCATAGAGGAAACTGTGCTTGCAAAAATGAAGGTCACTTTGCAAACCTCTGCACATGTTAATTGCAACTTCATTCATTTTTCAGAGGAGGGAGGAGCTGGAAGTTGAGTTTGTATTGGAGAGCATGTAAGTAAACCCCCACTACTACGGGAGCTGCAGCTTAGGGTGGTGCATCAGTGCAGGGAAATCTTTTGTATACCCACTATCATCTTAATAGCCAGATTTACCCTTTTTCCAAACATGCTGTGTGCATTAGCAAATCATTTTGAGGAGGGAAAATGCCATGATGTGGAGGGTGAGTTCAGAATTTTTAATCTGTGATATTCTCTCAAAATTTATATATTACTTCCATGGTTCAGAGTTGGTTTTCTGGGGTTGGTAAATCCCACTACCATAAGACATGACATTTTCTGGAGAGCATTCTCTGGGCAGCTCGCGACTAAGGGGAATGTCGCTACCCAATATGTGACGTACCTGTGTTATTAACGATGTTACAAGTACTTTCCAGGTGCCTTATTGCAACCAAATCATTTCTGCTAGGTAGTTATGTGGCATCTAGTGAAAAAGGAGCATACTTCTATAAACAATAGGAAGGATCAAATTAAAAAAAAAAAGGGGGGGGGTGGGTGGGGAAGAGAGAAAAATGTGTCCTGTTTAGGACAGTATCCAGATTATGTTGTTTATAAAATACAAATTATTTCTTCTTGTTTCCTAGCCCAGGTCCTCCTGAAACCATCATCACAAATGGGGCAATAGTGGTAAAATATTATTTGGTTTTTGTTCTCTTCTGTTCTTTCCCACATCATTCCTTACCTTAGCTGGCTATGATGGCAGTGAGTGAAACATTGCAAGTCTTCATTCTTTAGTGATACTTTTTCTTTTAGAAGCTTTATCTCTGAGGAGGCCACCATGATCTTAGAGCAGCCTTCAGCCTGCTAACATTTTCCCTCATTTTGTCTGCATCCATAGAAAATTACAATGCATTTAGCATAGCACCGTCTTCCCATGTGATGATGAAATTAATTCTCACTTTCACTGGGTCTAGCAGAAGTCTCTAACACAGCTGGCCCCCACATTCAAGCAATGACTCTTACTACAATGACCCTTCCAACATCTGCCAGCACTAGTGGTGAAATGGATGGATAAGTAATGTAATTCTCTGTCCCCATCACGTCTATTCTAGTGTCGTGAAGTAGCCTGCTTGGAAGTTCACTTGGACAGCAGGATGAAAAAGAAGCATTTTGCAAGTAAGCTTGTTAATTCTTTAACTGAATTTTACCCTCTCTAGCAATACCTAGAAATTGCATCACCCAAATATTAAGGCTTTAATTGACCACATCTAAGGCAATTTGTAAAAACTTTGCAGTAGGGAACACCACCAGTTCTGAAGCAGGTGTAGGATCAGGGTTCTGACTTCATGGGGAGCCTTGTGCCAGTCTAGAAACAACATCAGATGCTTGTAGAGAAGGTATCTAAACCCCAAGCTGAGATCCTGAAAACCTCTTCTCTAGTACCGTGAAACACTGAAGAAGCTTACTGCCTTAGGCGTGATAGTCCACAGCCTTAACCTTCAGCAGGATCTCTCACAGTTCAACTTCTGCATATGCACAGAAACACCTCATTTTTTGCAGGGGTTAGCCGCTCAGCAGCTGGCTCCCGCCTGACCCTGATCAAGATCCAGAATCTAGAAGTTCCTCTGCCCACATCCCCTGAGGGGCTGGATCTGGTAGGCAATCTCAGAGCATGTATAACACACATCATCAGGATTAACTGGTCTCTTCATATAAATAGGGTCATCTGCTGCAGAGTCAGATCTTATTTTAGGTGAACGAGAACCTCTGTTGTTTATTATTTGGCCTGGGCTGAGGATGATTTACAATGCAAAGTACCTGGTTGCATTTACTGTGTCCTGATGCAACTGCAATAGAAATGCAGCAGTCTAAAATTCAGTGCCATTCACATCACGCTCCCATCTGGCTTCTTGCTCAGCCCGTTATAAATACACACCTACCTGTAATGTTTGGGTCTTGGATCACTTTGAGAAGACAGCTTTTCAAATACAAAGGAAGAGGGGAAGGGGTTTGTTCAAAGCTACCTTTTGCTTCGGTTTTTTCCCCCTTTCTATCTTTTTTGCAATTAGAACTAACTTTCTCTGTGCATTTTATCTCATTGTTTTAGAGAATGAGCTAACATTTACAGTGAGAGGATCCTTTGAAGAAACGCAAAGAGTTTCAGTGGGCTGTGATTCCTGCTCCTCTCTCCCAGATCCCACTTTCTTCCACTATGCCAAATACAAACAGCCCTCCCTGGATGTTGCACTTGCAAAGAAGAGGAGGCTTCCCACCTTTGTACGTTACCCCAGAACATGGTAGACAATACAGACAGCCCTATGATCTCACCTTTATGTGTGAGTAGGCAGCCAGAGAAGAACATTTCTATCTTAACTGAAAAGCACTCCATGCTCCTTTTCAGTGTGCTTGTGTGTCATGTGGATCAAGGAGGACAAGCATTCCCCTGACTCTCCCTTTGAAGTCACTCCCATTCGAGCAGGAAGCAGTCGGTGAGGTAAGTGTCTGCTAGCCATGGAGTTCACAAAAAAGCAGAAATCGAAAACCACTTCCCTTCATACAGAGCCAGGTGCCTTCTGACATCTCTTGAATCCAGGGCAGTGCACAGTGAATTGAGTTATTTGGAGCTAAATAAAATGGGAAATCCAGGGGAGAAAGATGAAGAAGAAAAATGTCTGAGCTGTTGTTCATGCTCCTTCTAGTCTCCATGTTCTTAGCTAGGCTGGAGGTCACTGGGTGCCACCAGGACATGGGGATGGGGCTGCAGCCTGGCACACTGCCACAGGAGGCAAGCCTGTGTCACACTTATGGGGTGCTCAGCCTTTTTGGCTTCCCCTTCTGTCTCCCATTGTTGGTGAGACACTTTAGTTTCAAGACCTGTGTTTAACGGTGGACCCTTCTAGGGAAGTGAGGTGTAGCACTGCAACTCTTCTGCTATTTATTTGTTTAGCAAAGTAGTACCGGTACAAGCTACACCTGAGTTTCACAACAGAGACACTATGCATGATGATACCAAAGTCTTACTTTTCAAATTGGTGCATGTCTCTGGGTATTAATGAAACACTGAGAAGACTCTGTCTCCCAATCTCAGTTTCCTGAGGTTCAGAGCATTGTAGATGTAATGATGACCCAAAAGAATTATGTCTCATTCTCAGTGGGGGAAGGGACTGTTTTAAACAAAATATCAATATCAATAATTTTACCTTTTTAACTTTCAGCACAGAAAATTTGATTTGCACTTTAAGGTGAAAAAATGGTAAGATATGTTATTTATCTTCATTCTCAGTTTTTTGAATTTAGATAGTGATCAATCTAGTTTAAATCCCCTTGTTACTGCCTGCATCCTGTATGCTGGCTCATCCTCATTTCAGACTATAAACCAAAATGGACTCACTACACAATACAGAGATTTTCAGCGGCCATGAGTTTATCTAACGGGACTATACAGGGAGTTAAGAAAGGGTTTTACAAAGAACACATGAATTCTCTATTGATATTTTGCTGCAATCAAAATTATGTGCTAAGAGCCACTGTAGACACTCTTTGATATCTCTACAAATTATTGCCAAATGCAGATTTTCAATAAAAACACAATTTCAAAGTTAATTGAAATAAACCTTTCTGTTTCCTGAGGTCAGAGAAAAATAAACAACTAAAAGACCAAAGGCAGAGTGCCTGGCCATTCTACAATATGACAAAGTTATAATAATAAATGTACCTGCATTTATTTTTTTCCTTCCTACTCAGAGATAAATGCAAATTAACTCAAAAACTTCTTCCTTACCACACCTAAAGAAGATTTTCAGAACAGCTTCCAAACTGCAACTATTGTGCTTATAAATATCTCTAAATGACTATATACACCCACATGCAAAAAAAATATGAACATGGAAGTCCTTGACTTCGGTCCACGATTTGCAAGTATCAATGGAAGTTTGTGCAACTTTCAAAAGTCACCTTTAATACAGTGCCCTCTGCAGGCTTTTGGCTTCATGTCTGAAAGGGAATGATTCTGTTACGTACATCTGTATTTAATTTCAGGCATCTTTGGCAAGGACCAAAAAAAACCAACCAACAAACTAAAAAAAGAAAAGATGTACTGTTTTTCTTCAGGAACAAACTAAAACATTCCATTTTTTCCTGCTTTGCTTTATATAGACCTGATGATGAAGGTGTGTCTATTTATGAAGTAGAAGAAACTAAAATGCTGAGTTAGATTGTAAATATGATGTGAGATACCTGATCCTCTGTTCCAGCCAGGAAGAGCTAGACGTACGCCTGGGTTTTGACCTGTGTGCCCAGGAAAAGGATTTCATTTGCAAGCGAAAAAAGGTGGTAGCAGCTGCTCTGAAGAACATTCTCCAGCTGGAGGAGGACTTGCAGGAAGACGAGGTATAATTAAATTATTCTCTGCATTCTCCACAGCTGAGTGTAAAAATATAGCACTGGTGTTCAATTCCCATTTTCCTGGAAACAGTGCAAGTTTCATGTCCAAGCTATGGCTGACTTCTGTATTCTAGGGAAGAAATGAATCCTCATAGGGAACATTAATAAAAACCCGTAGCCCTGTTGCTACAGGAACCAGTTTTATAGTAGTCTGCACAATAACAGAAGGGCTAGGTGTTCTCAGCACCAAAGCCAAAACTTCTTTCAGGCCTCACATTCATCTTAGCCAAATCTAAACCATTGATTCAGCACTTCTTTCCCTCAGGGTTCAAGCCGGACTTTCTTTTGTTGTGCCTTTTGTGTCCGCATTTAGTCTCCAATTGTGCGAGCACAGCATGCTGCCAGTCTGACTTCATCATCTGCTGCAGCTAGAGCATGCGCTTTCCTGGCAAATGGGAGCGATAACAGGAGGTTCAAGGCAGGGAAAAATCAAGTTTCTCTTTTTTAATTATACTCCCTTGACTGCAATGTGAAGCCTGAACTAAGATGCAGAGGACCAATTTTTCTCATTTTGCCCTAAACTGAGCTTGGCAGTTTTTTTGCATGGTTGGACCTGTCACACACAAGACCTTGCCTTTAAATGCCATTACTAAGCTGTGGGCCACTTTCTTCCCCTCAGATGTAGAGGCACCCATACTTCACAGAATGACAGAATTGCTCAGGTTGGAAAAGACCTTCAGGATCATCAAATCCAACCTCAACCTAACCCTACTACCCTAACTCTAACTAACTAACACTGCTAAACCATGTCCCCGAGCACCACTTCAACATGACTTTT
Organism: Actenoides lindsayi; assembly: GCA_025331215.1. Classification (NCBI taxonomy): domain Eukaryota; kingdom Metazoa; phylum Chordata; class Aves; order Coraciiformes; family Alcedinidae; genus Actenoides; species Actenoides lindsayi. The sequence continues at coordinate 6,716 of WTSP01007107.1, read as the reverse complement.
GAAGACATTCACACTCTTGCTACAACCTCCTTTCAGGTATTTGTAGAGATCAATAAGGTCTCCCCTCAGCCTCATCTTTCCCAGACTAAACAGCCCCAGCTTCCTCAGTTGCTCCTCATAAGGTTTGTTATCCAAACCCTTAACCAGCCTAGTAGTCCTCCTTTGGACCTGCTCCAGCACCTCAATGTCCTTTTTGTATCGAGGTGCCCAAAACTGGACACAGTACTCGAGGTGGGGTCTCACCAGTGCTGAATACAACGGCAGGATTACTTCCCTAGTCCTGCTGGTCACACAATTTCTGATACAAGCCAGGACGTCATTGACCTTCTTGGCCACCTGGGAACACTGCTGGCTCATATTCAACCAACTGTCAATCAATACACCAAGGTCCTTTTCTGCCAGGCAACTTTCCAGCCACTCTTCCCCAAGCCTGTAGCATTGCCTGGGGTTGTTTGACCAAAACGCAGGATCTGACACTTGGCCCTATTGAAACTCATACAATTAGCCTTGGCCCATAGATCCAGTCTGTCCAGGTCCCTCTAGAGCTCTCCCAGCTAAAGCCTTACTACCCTTCAGCAGATCAACACTCCCTCCCAAATTGGTGTCATCAATATTATATTCTGTACTTCCCTGCAGAACAATCTCCCTGGAGTCCCCTGATTATTTGCACAAGAGATGAATTCACCCTAATGCATGGTAGCTATCTTTACTGTCAACAGAGATAATTCATATTTACAGATTAATCCTTCTTCTAAGACCACCAGACTCTGGATTTCTGTGTCATTGCAGAATGAAGTAAATACAGCTCACTTACGTAGGTAGTATGGTATGTACACATGTCACAGGTGGAGAGAGCGTGGTTTCTCTTTCCCCCTAGCAATTGTAAAAGGGGATGGTGTCGACAGCTTCTGATCTCAGGGGATTTGGTATGTGCTCTTCAACCCACCAGTCACAATGCATTGAGTATAGCCTGTGAAATAACCACAAAATAGTAGAAATTTGCTTCAGCAAATTTCAGTAACAGAGAAGTTATTACTTCTCACATGGAAACTGTGACACAGCACCTGTGTTTTCTGGTCTAAATCTGATAAAAATCTGTTTTTCATGGTAGGAGGTACCATTCCATATAGTTTTTTTCTAGTCTGTGTTACTGGTTTTGCAATAGAGCACTGAAAATGTGGTGTTTGAGATGATGGATTTCATGTCCTAATGCATAGCTGCTTGGCAGAGGAAACATGAAGTATTTCTTACACCTTCTATGCCCATTATTAATTCAGATTTTTCTTCTTCTGTGCTAGCAGAGGGGTTGGACTTGATGATCTCCAGAGATCCCTTCCAACCCCTACCATTCCATGGTTCTGATTCTCCTTGCAGACTGGTGGCATGCAGCATCTTTATTACTTTATCAGTACCATAGCTTTCTCTTTTCTAATCAAAGATGTCTCTCTCTCTTCTCAGACTATGTCACTAAATCCATGTGTTTTGGAATTGAACAGATACCTGTAGTAGCAATCATGACAACGGGTGGTGGAACAAGAGCTCTGACAGCCATGTACGCTCACCTTCTCAGTGTGCAGGAAATCAATGTCTTGGACTGTGTCTCATACATCACTGGTTTATCTGGCACAACATGGTAAGACCAAGATGAACAGAAGTCTTCATAGGAATTTTCTATATGTGATGTCAAGAAGTATTCTAAAGAGTTGTATTATTGTTATTTTCAAGAAAGGGCTTTCTTTTTCTGCCGTGGCTTTTTCTTGTTTCCTTCAGTGGGTATAGGCCCACATTTGGAATTAATTCAGTCCTGATTAAATGTGTTGATGGCACCACACACATGTGCTTTTTCATGTAAATCAAGGCATAATACATGAAACTCCATAACTTTCCAAAGCTCCGCTTCAAAACTCACACTTTGGGGTTTTTTTTAGGACTATGTCAAACTTGTATGAAGATCCTGACTGGTCTCGAAAGGATCTTAAAGAAACACTCAATGATGCCCGAAAGCATGTGCTCAAAAATAAGTTCTTTACTTGTTTTGCACCCGATCGTCTAAAATACTACTTGAAAGAGTTGTGCCAGAGGGAGCAGGAAGGACATCAGATATGTTTCACAGACCTATGGGGGCTCATCATTGAAACCATGTTCCATGAAAAGGTACAATAACAGCACCTTTCTCTTCAGACTTGACTATATAGTGAATATAGCGGTGAGCACAGACAGTAACCAAAAGAATAGGTGAGATTGGAAGTGAGCTTGTATTATCCAACAGCTCTGTTCAAGCAAGAACAGCTAGAGCTGGCTGCTGGGGGTTTTGCTGGTCTGTTTTTTTGTTTTTCAGATAGACACCTAAACCACTTTTCTTGTCAGTATCGTTCTTTGTGTTTGTTGTCTGTATTATGCAGATCTTAGCATCACATCTGGTACAGAAAGTGTGGGAATAAAGAGAAATAGTGGGAAACTTATAGTATGACCAACTTTAAAATGAATTCACGTGGAAATATTTAAATGAATATCCTGCTGTTCTTTTAAAAGAGCTGCACCTTGTGACAAGGCAAAGAAGAATCACAAACCCAAAGACAGTATCTCTGATTTGTTAATCAGATTACGTCACCCTGTAAAATTTTTCACCAAAAGGCAATGTTCATGTTTTATTTTAGTATTCATGAATATTTCCTTCCCAATAAGCTAGTTATACTTCGGAAAGAGAAAGCACTCCCCCTATAATATGATTAACCCCACACACATCCAAACTTCTACTGCCTGAGAACAGACCAGTGGTAGAGACTGCCTGAGGATGGGCTCAGCAGGGAGCTGTGAGTGTTCCTGCAGTGCCACAGCCCCGCACCCTGACTGGCACAGCCCAAGGGCTGTCCAGTGGCACCGGTGGCACAGTCATCCTTCCAAGGGCTGTCCCAGTGAGATGGAACACCTGCAGCCTTGGCTTTGTGACAGGTCTGAGGAAAGACGATTTTCTGGGCAGGCAGGGAATGTGTTACTCTTTCTAAATTAAATAGTTCCTGCCAAGAGTGCTTTTCAAATATTTCCAGACATTTTTCTGAAATAAATAATGTGAATAACAACATTTTCTTCCTACCATTGAAATCTCAGGGGGTTTTTTTTCAGCATATGAACTTAACTTAGGACTTATGAACTTAACTTAACTTATGAACTTAACTTGTGTGCAGAAGTGCTGGGGCAGGGAAGGCTTAGAGGTAGGCATCACAACATCTCTCTGAACTGAACCAGTCAGGAACATCATAGTTGGTGTCTGGGAAGCACTGTGTTGCCAGAGTCCAGGCTTAGGTTAAGTGGGGGGAGGTTCTGCATCATCTAACTGTCCTCAGCTACTGTCCTTCTTCAAAACAGGAGGACTCCCATAAGCTCACAGATCAGCAGCAGGCACTAAATCAGGGTCAGAATCCCCTGCCCATCTACCTTTCTCTCAATGTGAAGGATAAAATCAGCGACCAGGATTTTAGAGGTAATAACACTCCAGAATTGCATTTAATATTTAATTCCAATAGGGGTCAATTTAGGATTAGGTAAAGAAACCAGATCAATGTGCAAATATTCTAAAAGGCTGATCCACCTAAGAGTAGAAATTTAATAGTTAAATTTTTGAAGGCCTTGTTATATATTCAGCTGTATTAAGGATCAGTGATGGAGGACATTGTCATGGAATTACCTGCTATGCATTTCTGTAGAAGGCTTCAGAAATCTAAAGTTTGTAGAGAAATTTATATATAAGAGGGTAATTCACTCTTCATGTTCACCACTGTGAAATGTACAGTGAATAAGTGTCTGCAAAGTGTGTGTGGTAGAAACCAGTGTGCCTTAACCCAGCCAATATCTTGTTTTATTCAACTAATTTGTGCCTCTGATGCTGCAACCAGTCTTCTGCTTTTTCTTTCAGAATGGATGGAATTCACCCCTTATGAGGTAGGCTTCCCAAAATATGGTGCCTTCATTCGTGCAGAAGATTTTGGTAGTGAGTTCTTCATGGGTCGTCTGATGAAGAAAATCCCAGAATCCAGAATCTGCTTTTTGGAAGGTAATTTGGTGCTCCAGGGAAATGTAATGTAATAAAATATAATATGCTCCTGCACAAACCCCTCTTCTAAAATGAAGCTGTTCATATATTTTTTACCTGCCAGGAGCAGTATATGGTAAAATATTAGAACCGATAACAGGTCACTATCTGCAGGATTTTTTATTTTCTCTGCAATTATATCCAGCTGAACAGATTTATTTTATTTTATTTCATATGTGGTTATGCTTACTGACATGAGGCCTTCACACTTAGATGTCTTTGTCAGAAACAAAAGTTGTGTAAGTTAAATCACGTCTTTTCTCCAACCAATCTGAGTCTCTAAAATACAGCTTTTTATCTCCAGTGTTCCTGCCACAGCTAACTCTGATCCTCCAGGATTATTTCAGAGTGCAAGTATTTACCTTTTTCCCCTCTTGCATAAGAGCAGTAGAAGCAATAAAGAAATCTTTTTTTTCCCTTTGCAAAAGCAATCTCTTGCTTCACTGTTCTTCCTACTTCCACCAGTTGCATAAAGGAAGTTTCAGGGTTTTTTTGAGAAGAGACTTTTTGCTTTTGTGGAGATTTCACTACAGCTAGTGGTGAGGTGTAAGGAAGCAAAACAGAATCTCTCTGTCCCTGTCTGCAATGCCAAACAAGGTACCCAGCTCTCCCCTTCTGTGGTCAGAAATGCCAGCAGGTCACCAGCCACCTTCCTACACCTCCCATATTGCCATTTTTTTCCTTCCTTCTCTAAAGCAATGATGCTGGACCATTTCTGTCCCTGTTTCCTGCCAATGACGCAGAGTCCCCTCATTCAGGCAGTGTTACTTACTTCAGTGACACAGTTATTTGAAAGTTTTTCAACAAATTCCTTTGCACCTCCACCCCTGAACAGAGCAAGGACTGACTACATAGGTCCTGCAGCATGTTCCTTCATGGCTGAGCCCATCCCTCTGACTGCAGAGTGCCATTGCTGGGTCCAGAGATCATCAGGCTGCTCAGGTAGAGCCTCTTCTGACCATTACCCAGTTCAGTCCCTCCCCAGAGTGCCAGATTTAGTTCTGCAGTTTGGAGGGTTCAGAAAGGCACTGTTGCACACCTGGCACATCTAACCATAAGAGGTAACAGTGGTTTATCAGCCTGAAAGACTGCAGGTAAGTGCCCTTGTGGACTGCCATCAACTTTGCTACATCTGTTAGTAGAGGAACTTGAAAATGTGTCCCAGATATGTACTAAACCCTGAAAACTCAAAAAGCAGTTCAAAAGACCCATACATTTACACTTTCTATTTTCTAAACTTTTAAGTCAGCTTCCTCATTCTGAGGGCTATTAGCGTAGGAATCTTGAGTGTTTTGTGGTTAGCCCTGCAGGATAACTGGCATACCTGTAACAGGATTATGCTAGAAATAAATAAAGCCTTTAGAATTACAAATGCTGAGAACTTTGGGAATAATAAATTTTGAGGACAGGTGGAAAATATTAAAAAGAACTTGACAAAATGTTATTTGCCACATAACAAAAACGAATGTATTAGTAGATATATTAAGGGGGCTACTAGTATTTTCAGTATATGTCAATAAATTAGATTCTTTAAATACATTAAGAATTCATATACCAATTTATATAGGTAGTTTCTCTTATTTGTGCACTACAAAAACATAAGGAATAAAGTTTGCTAGAGAATGCAGAAGATACCGAAGGTCACTGTGAATGAAAATACTTCCAGGTCTTTACCAGTTTACATTCTGTCAAATATATCCTACGCAACAGGCATCTGGAGCAGTGTGTTTTCCTTGAATCTTATGGATGCTTGGTATATATCTGTTCAGTCAGAAGACTTCTGGCACAAATGGACGCGAGACAAAATTACTGACATAGGTGGGTTAATCTTATACTGTTACACCATAATGTTATTTTATTTTCTCTCTCTTTTTGTTTTTTTTTTTCTCCTCTCCCCCCCACCCCAAACCTGTTAAACTAAATGATGATTGCACAGATCAACATCAACAATGAAATCACATATAAGAACTGTTATTCTTTCCTCTGCAGATGACGAAACCCTGTTTTCTAGAAGACCAAATGAGCTGGATACTCGACTGGTTTGTCCCACTGACAGCTTTTCAGCCATTTTCCGAGATGTTGCCATGTCACGTCCAGCAGCTTCAGAAATCCGTAACTTCCTGAAGGGCCTCCAGATGAACAACAACTACCTAGAGAGCGAGTTTTCCAAATGGAAAGGTATGGTATTAGCACCCTGCTCTTAGTTATATTTTAAATCATGTGAAAAAGAAATAATAGTTAAGAGATCCTCAAGCTGACTGCCTTTTTGTTTTGTTCCCATCCTCTGAGAGAATTTGAAGCTTTGTCACTGAAAGCTTAAATTAGGTAGCAGGAGAGACTTCAAAGGTAAGTTCTTAAAAATTTCATGAAGTCTTGTGTATGACAGATAAGAAAGATCCTGATTAGTCAACCAGTGCATGTCTGCTGATGTGGCAGCCAGCCAGCTTTTACGCTTGTGGAATGGCACTGATGCCATCACATGCTGTTTCTTGCCTGGCCAATTCTCAAGCAATGTGGGAAGGAGCCCTGTTTCATGTTACCTTTTTACTTGTGTCACAGTTTAGGGTCAGGGCAGCCCCTTAGACCTATAACAGATGCTCTCTGTTAACCCCCCTCCCTCCCCAAA
>WTSP01007102.1:4803-17456 GCA_025331215.1 Actenoides lindsayi | reverse complement strand
GGAGATGAACTTGGGTCCCCAACCTGTATCTGTGCGGGCACAGACAGCACGGGACTGGAATGGCTGTGGGGTGTTGGTGAGAGCAGCACCAGCTTGCAGGTGGCTGCTGTGCTGTGTGTAAATGGTTTCTAGGGCAGCTTTCAGGGTCTGAGTAACTATTCCCTCCCTCCTTCGTGGAAAAGAGAGCATGAGAGTGGAGGGTACCATGCCAGAGTGCTTTGTGTTGGTTGTGATGACCAGAATTTGGAGGACTTGATGTCTACCCCACTCTGGGGGCTGTTGGCCGCAATAGTTTATGGGGTGACTCCTGCAGCCATGGGTTTGCACCAGTGGCCCTGGTAGGACCCGGAGGAGACCTGATCTAAGATGGCAGGGATGCCAGGTAGGTGGGTTTGTGCTGATGGGTGTGACATGGCCGAGGCGAGGACGGAGCTGGAGCCGCGACCGTCGTGTCTGGGTGGGAACACAGCAGAAGAGAACTGCTGCCAAGTCCGACCTGTGCTACCGATGAGTTTGCAGAGCCAAGCACATTAATAGGATTTTACAGAAATCACTGAAGGGCAAGACAGATAAAGATCTGCAGTCTGCCTTCAGCAATAAATTATTAATCTTATTTCCTTTATTAACTGCTTTCTGGACTGGTTGCGAACGATAACATACTTTGCTCTTTCAAGTTCTTCTATCTGAGTTTCACATTGAATTGAGATTTCAAGTGAAACAGCTGTGTGTGGGAGAGGACTCGATGGCAATGGAGATACACGCGTTTATTTTTGATTTATAAAGTGCCTATCCCAGGCTCAGCGGCTCCCTCCCGTGTGATACGAGGCTCTCCTGCGAGATGCCGAGTCCTCTCCACTCCCACAGCATCTTGCAGCTCAGGAGCCTGGATGTGCTATAAAACCAAGCTAACCAGGGTAAAAATAGGCTGGTCGCATTTCGTGGGGGAAGTATCCGCACGGTAACAGAAGTTAACCCCCTGCAACAGATGCTGTTGTATCCTCTCGGCCTCCTGTCCTCCTGGCTTGGAGGGAGGACGATGGAGAAGGACCTCGGTTGACCAACGGTGGCTGCTGCCCTGTTTATGAGACACGCTCGTGTCTCCCAGTTCTGGTTGTAAATGATAATAATTTATTTGACTGGAGCAAAAGGTGTCGTCTGGAAACCACCTTATATGCAAAAAAAAAATGTCAGTATTTGTACGGAAATGTGTTCTTGACTGCAAACCTCTTTACGTCTCCCTCTCCACCAAACTGGGACTAACCCAATCCTCTTTTTTTCCCCTAAGGCTGCTGTATTGGCTGCCTTGTTTCTGATGCTTATCTTCAGTCTTCCCCCTCCATCGCTTTTTGATGCAGTGATGCTGCAAAAAGAGAAAATATTGGCTCTTTCCCTGATGATGTGCTTTCAGTTTGAGCTTGGGGGGGAGGCTGTCTGGAAGCAGATGATGGAGGGATTGCAGTGGAGCAGCAGTAAACGGTGTCTTCTGGAAGGCTGAGTAATGATGCTCTTGCTTTGCATGTAGATAACCTCTCATCTGCATGCCTTGGAGAACAGCAGAGGTGCTCTACAGATGGCTTGGAGCCGTCAAGGGGAGGGAAAGGCAACCTTAGAGCAGAGGAAAGATGTTAATAAAATTTAAATGTAATTCTTCCCATTTCTCAGTTCCTAAATGTGAAAAATATTAGCTTGGTGGAGACTGAAAACAGATGGTGAGCAGTTGGAGCAGATAAGCATGTTATTCAAAATAAACATTCGCCAAAGCTGGGGAGGTGGCGAACCATATTTCATTTCACCCTATTTACATTATCAGGTCAGGTTACACTGATGCTGCCTCTCGTTTGCATTCAGACTATCAACAGGGAACCCTGCGACGCGAGCCAACTGCGGCATGTCCTCCTTGGAGCCGTGGTGGGGCTGCAGTGGATGGGCTTGGGCCTCTTCCCTGCCTTATATTGAGCTAGCTAGCTTAAAACAGCTCTCCTAGGCTGCAGGCAGGCTCTTGCCAGCCTCTGGAAGGGATGCTGCTGTGTGTCCTTCCATTGTTTCCCTCTTTCAGTGGTCTCCTTATCCATTTACACGAGCTTTGCGTTGCTTTATCTTAAACTGGAGCCTCTCACCCCTGTAAGAAAAAAAAACCAAGCTGACTGTTTCTAGGAGGGGTTCGTTTTGCTGCCTTGTAGGTGATCTATAACCTCCGGCTCGACTGGTCATCTGAGGTGGTAGTGCCAGCGGAAAGAGAGGTGGCTTTGGAGTGTGGCTTGTCTCCCTTGCTTTGATGAATGTTTTGGGATGGGCTGAATTGCCTTTGGGGGTGTCTGTCTGTCCGCTGGCTCCAGAACAAGCTTCGACCTGCCTCCTGGGTGACCAAAGAATTTCTCCTGCCAGGCTTAACCTCAGCTGCTGCTACTGGGATGATTCTTCAGTCCCTTGTTCTCAAAAAGCGGGTATGAATTTTGGGCTCTTAACTTCTTGAGATGAGGAGTGGCTTTTTATGAGCATATTCTGCCTGTTCTAGATGAAAGTCAAAAACATCTGCTCTGATTCACCCTCTGCTTTCTGTATGAAACGCTTATGTGCATTTGCTTCTCAGGCTCTGAACCCCTGGGCAAACCCTTGCACACAGCCTTTTGTTCATAAGACACCCACTGAAGCCAGAACTTGTTAATTTACAGTCTTGAACAGCTTTAGTGGTCAAAGCCTCATTGACAAGGTCTGATTTTGAGTCTGGTCTCTGTCCTGTGAACTGTCCGAGGGAAAAGCAAACCCTTACCTCTGCCTACCTGCCAGTTATGAAGTGCTCTGTCACGTTTAATTTCTTTTTCTCTTAGTTCCTTTCCAATATGTTTCATATTTTGGCTTCGACAGAAATCCGGAGCACACGAGCCTGGCAAACGGGTTTATGAGAAGCAGTTCCAACTCCATGCAGCTTATTTATAAATGGGATCTACAGAATCACTCCCAGGCCAGGCAGGTTCCTCCTTCCATCCTAAGACTCGCGACAGTGGATCGAGGGGAATCCTACACCCCCATCAAGAATGGCTTGAAGACACCAGTGTTCGTGCTGTACTTGCCCTCCAAACACCCAGCCACAGACTTCAAATCCATTCCCCATGAGGGAGGAGGAAAGGCTTTCCTGCCGTGAGCTGATAGCAGGGTTTTCGAGCCTGCACATCCTGCATGTGCTCACTCGTAGAGGTTGCTGGATGGTGTTAAATTGTGCCCATGCAGACGCTACGGGGCAGATTCATATAAAGCAGCCATGGGTTTTGCACCATAGCAGTGGCTTTTCCTCTCTTTCCTCGCTCTCGGCGAGCTCATGGCCGTGCCGTGGCAGCTGGATCAAGGCTTTCTCCTGAGCATCACGTCACCCTCCAGCCCCGGGCACTTCACAACTGCCCGTCACCTCCTCGAAATGTGACCACGCGTAGGGAAGGTGGAACCTGGCAATCCTGGCCCCAGCAAGCATGTGAGGCAGGCTCACAACACGCTTTGTGTTAATAAATGTAAATCTCCCATCCAGATTTTATTCTGTCATCTGTCAGCACTATGTTTTGAAGGTAGCATCCGGTTTTCTTCGTACAGCGGTTGTATTTCTTTTTCATCACTTAGTTTATTCTCTAATTGCCAAAGACATTTAAGGTTTAATTTAAATTTCAGTATACTTGAGATACTCCCTAACATTTCATTAGGGTTTTTTTTTTTTTCTTGTGCTTTTTCCCTTTTCTCAAACCCACAGGCACGAAGAGATGAATAAAGCAGCTTCTTTCTACAGTTTACAACACGAGGAAATGCTGGCCGTTCTTCAGAGGTTACCTATCAGAGCAACACCCTTTTTGTAATAAACACCAGAGGCAGAAGTCTTCTTTAAAGGAAATAAATGTACTGAAATCTGTCTTGAGTGGGTGCTGAACCTGCCCCCTCTATAACGTGCTGCTGTGTGGGAGAGCTGGAGCTACGGTCCCCCAAGACGGGGGCTTCTGAGCACCAGTCGAGACTCCAGCTTTTCTCCCGACGTGCTCTCCTCTTGTCTCATTTAGCTCTTTATCCTCTCCAGAAAGGAGAATCATCAGCTGCAGTTCATCTTGACATATGCTCCTTTTTAATTTGTTACGCTAGGATGAGAACTGGAGCAGCGAAGGCAACGTGGTGCATACCGACGACTCCGACAACACCGGGGCCTTTCAGCCCGTTGCTGGAGAGCAGAGGGATGAAGGGTTTCAGGTGGATTCAAAGCTCCGGGGCTTTGGAGTCTCTTGCCCACCTGGGACAGGCGAATCTATAGGACAAGGCAGCGTAAAGCGCTCGGTGCCTCCAGCTGCTGGACCCAGAGAGCGGCTCTGCGGCAGCTGAAAGCTCCAACTCCAGTCGCTGTGAAATCTGCTCTTCAGGCTTCAGCGCCTTCTGGAGAAGATGGAATTCTTGCATCAAGCCGAGAGTAAAAACAACATCTCCGTGATAGGATTTCGTTTTCCTCCGAGCAAATCGTCTTCCCCCGTGGAACTCCAGCGCGTTCCAGGTGGGGAAGGCAGCTCTCGTCCCTGGCCGGGTGGCCACGTCGCTGACGCCTCTTTCCCTGGTTAACCTTTGCAGGTCTTGGGTGCAAAGTTGAGCACGAGTCAGCGTGAGGCTTGGGACGTTTGGCAGCTTCACGGCAAAACCGTTGCTCCGTAAACATGTTCGAGGTGTGTCCTGCAGGCACCGCTCGAAAACGAACGACGCAACGTTCGTCAAGTTTTATAAGTCCCGGTAGGGTTTGGAAGGAGGGGGTTTTGCAGGGAAGCAACCCAGTGTTTCCAGTTTAGGCAGGTATCCTGCTCTGACACTTGGAGTGTTCGGCCATTGACAAGAACTACTCTTCTTAGATCAGCATCCAAAAATCTATTACAGCGTTGGCCTCTTCAGCGTGATTTCAGTGACTTGAAGGTGTTTTGAGGAGCATCTCAGCATCCCCTCTGCACATCTGGAGGCAGCACCAGAATGTTGCCGTTGGTGAGCCGGTAAATGTTTCTGATCAGTGAAATGCAGAAGGAGGAGAGTGGGAAGGCAGCGTTTCTTCAGGGACCATCTCACTTTCAGCCCCAGCTCAACTCGAGGCTGACTCAAGCCCTCATTCGCAGTGTGGTTTGCTCACGTGGTTGGATGTGTCTAGGCTAAAAATGAGAAGTTTTAGGAAGATGGGTTTTATCTGCGTTTATAGATGCCCCAGGTCATTAGCAGGAAGCTTTTAAATTTAACAATCCTGTTTTGCTTCTTCTCTGTAGGAGTGAGCTCGGTAAAGAAGGTGTTGGTTTCTCGTGGGCTTTGGTTTTGGTGTCTCATGCAGTACCCCAGCAGTAGCTACTTTTATTTTGGGGTTATAAATTCTGTGTGAAATTCCCTTCCCCCCCCATAAATTAACCAAATTAGTTCTGCTTTCTTAATGTACCTTGGGAGTGTTTTAGAAGGAAAAGGGAGAAACCTTACTGATTGGTTTCATGCTGTCTAGAGCATGGCGGTATCAGGTTGGCCATATTCTCCTGGGGAAGAGGGTTTCCTAGGAAGGGGCTGAAGAAGATCAAAGGTGGTGGGCGAGTGGCAGAGCGTTGGCATTTGGGGGGCTGCAGTGGGGAAAGGGCTGGCAGGAGGGATGCGATGCTCTTCTTGCCCTGCCCGCAGCCGGGCAGGCGTGGAGGTGGGCAGAGAGCTCGCAGAGGAGAACGTGAACCGCACCTCACGTCTCTGTCCATGGATGACCTGCAGACAGGTCGTGGTTCTCTCCTGTCTGCTCCTGGTTTTGCAATGATTCCCATATTCTGAGCAAACGTGTTTCTGTCCCCTGATGGCCATCAAGCAGCTGGCAGCGAGTGGTGGACAGGCATAATTAGTGCTGCTATGATTGAAAAGTTTGGGTCATTTAGCAACGTTTTCCTTCCCTGCCTGGGTGAGTGAACTCAGATGTTTTGTGCTAGAAACATCCCTAACTTGGTGCACAAACCCTGCTCTTTGTTTCGCTGCCTTTATTTCGAGTGGGAGGAAAGGAAAGGCAGCAATTTCTCTTATCCTGCTCTTGCCAACAAACTCACCTGCTGGAACAGATATCTCTGTGCCTGCATCAGTGTGGTGGTGAACAGTGGGTGTAAACTTGAGCGTAGAAGGTTCCACCTCAATGTGAAGAGGAACTTCTTTCCTGTGAGGGTGACAGAGCCTGGCCCAGGCTGCCCAGAGGGGTTGTGGAGTCTCCTCTGGAGACTTTCCAGACCCACCTGGATCTGTTCCTGTGTGGCCTGCCCTGGGTGACCCTGCTCTGGCAAGGGGGTTGGACTCGATCTCCAGAGGTCCCTTCCAACCCCTACTGTTCTGTAATTCTATGATCTGAACATCGTAGTTATGGGCATCTGTAACAGGGACAGTCTGCTCATCAGTATGAAATCATAAGAAAGTTGGACCAAACATATGTGAATAGTAGTTTGTGATATTAAATTAATACGATTATTAGATGTTAAAATTAATAGTGTAATTGGTGGGTCCCCACTCTGTTCATAAAAGCATAGTCTATGTTAATTTTATTTTTTTTAAAGCAGGTTTAAATAAATAAAGACAGAAACTTTCTGCCGTGGAAGTTTTGCGGACAGAGGTTTAGAGCAATTCCAGCCCCACCACCTCAGTTATTCCAGCTGCGCTGAAACGGCAGGAAAACGGGTTTTCAACACGTATTCATCGCTGCTCTCCCTTCCACAAATTGTCCTGCAAAGGGCAAGGGGAAAAAAAAAAAACAACCTAGGAATCCTTCTCTTCCTTTGTTACCTTGCTGCTTTACCCAAGGCTTGCCAGGAGGAGAATAAATGAGCCCGTGGGTGCCGGTGGCTCACGGAGCAGATTCTGGGTCAGCGACACGAGGGGCTCGATGCTGCTTTGCTGCTCCCCTGCTCCCGAGAGCAGCACTTTTGTTGTCAGCAGTCGGGAGGTGGCAGGGTTTGTGGCTGCATTTCGGGGCAGGGCTTTGCCGGCCCTTCAGCGCTTCTCTGCCGGGTGGGAGTGCAGCCTTTAACTGCTTTGCCAGGCTCGGAAAGCGGGATTCCTTGCCGGCTGCTAGGCGTTAGTAAAACCCGTGGGGTACGAAGGGGATCGCGACGCGATCTGATGCGATTTGCAGCGCGTGCTTTAACAGCTTTCCTCGGTGGCCGCAAGCGGCATCGGGACCGATGCCGGGTGGCCCAGGGCCGCTGTTCCACGCGGGTTTTCGGCCGTGGCCCCTCGGCCTCCTCGTGTGCGAGCTCCCGCGCGCGAAGCGAGGCGCTCGGCCCCCGCCCTGACGCTCCGGCGGGTTTTTTCTGCTCGCCAAAAGCCAACAGCAGCCTGGGAAAACCCACCGCTCTTGCTCGCGGCGGAGAGAGGTGGAAGAGGAGCCCCTGCGGATGGGCGCGCTGGGAAGCGTCGGGCATTCCTGCGCGGGGACGCTCCGCAGCGCGGTCACAACTCGTTAGCGAGCTAATGGAGCGAGGCTGAAGGAGCAGGGAGCGGGGAGCCGTGTTCTCGCAGGGGCCATTTGCCTCGCATCCCATCGTCCGGGGTCCTGAGCTCGGCAGGAGGTGCCGGGCAGCGTGACGTGGAGCGCCCCGTGGGAGCCCTGCTTTGGGAGGTGCTCGGGCTTTGTCTGCTGAGCTGTCTGGTTTTAAAAAAACAAGAGCAGACCCCCTGAAAAAATTCCCACCTCCCCACCCCCGACCCTCTAAGGCCTGCACGAGCACGTATTTTCTCATTTCCTCATTTTCTGCCAAGAATGGCTTTTGAGGCTGGTTTCAGCCACACTGGAGCCAGGAGCCTGACCGCACCGTTTGGTTAGGACATCCCACCAGAGCTTGGGTCTTCAGAAAAGGCCCTCAGAGGCTGAAAAAGCAGCTGTGGTGGGAGCTGGTGCTGTGTTAGACACTAGAGACTCCCTGGGGGAGAGTGGGATGTGAACAGCCGATGCCAGCTCGTGACCGCTTCGGTCACCTCCTGGCACAGCCGCTGCCAACATTGCACCGATGCTTCCAGCAGAGAGGACCAACACCCCCCCAAACCCCAGGTTGCCTGCTGTGTGGCTCCAAGGTGGCAGTTTCTCCGGGGAAGCCGTCTCGGGGCCGGGCAGCGCGGATGGGGGGGAGGCTGCACAGGGTGGCAAGGAGCTGCCCTGGCGCGGGAGCGTTTATTTTGTGAGGGTTTTGTAAAAAAGCAAATGTGGAAAGCTGGTCATAGAGCTGACTGGCAAAGCGGCTGCGGGTTGGGGAGCAGGGCTGGAGGGGAAGCCTCGACACCCCTCATCAGCGCTGCCCATGTGTGGCACGCCTGGGGAGTGCCAAGGGGATCTTAAGCAGGGGGGAAAGCAAAGCAAGCAGGTAGAAATGCTTTGAGGCAACATCTTTGGTGACAAGGGGTGAGAAGATGTGGTTGAGAGCCCAGGATGGTGAACGGGGGCATCTTGAGCCGGCCCAGCAGCAGCTCGAGGTCCCCAAGGCACCTCGGGGCAGTGCCCTGCCTCTTCCCCACAGAAGCTTGGGGCTGTGCAGAGCAGTGTGGGAGCCTTGTCTCTTCCCCTCAGCCCATCTTCATCTTTGCGACTGTATTTTGTGCGCTGGGCAGGGAAATGCTTGTCTGTGACTGTGCCTAAGCATTACCACCTTCTCCTCCTACAGTTGCTGGTGAGAAGAGGCTGCCAGTGATGCCCGGATCGCCCGTGGAAGTGAAGATACAGTCCAGGTCCTCTCCTCCCAACATGCCACCGCTGCCCCCCGTGAACCCCGGCGGCCCCCGGCCAGTGTCCTTCACCCCGACTGCACGTAAGAGCCCAGCAACGCTTCTTTCCCCTGGGAGCAGCTCTAGCTGTGAGGAAAGGCTCTGCTTGTAGAAGTCGTTGGGGATGTCTCAGATGTCAGCTGGGGCTGCAGGGCTGTAAGGAACGAGGGGCCGGGGCTTTCCTGCTCTTCTGCTACAGAGGCAGGATGTGTAACAGGGTCTGTAATCTCCCCTACCCCCCTGCCTGCTCCTGCCTGACTCGTGGTGCTGCCTGGAGTCCTTCTCCTTGCAGCTGCAGCCTTGATTTCCACCATAAACTCCTTAAGAAATTAAAGTTTTATCAGGTCAGCTTCAAACAAGCCCAGAGCTGGGCTTTTCACCGGGGCTTTTGGAGGAGCTAATTCCCACTCTGCTCTATCTCACTTTGCAGGCAGCTGAGATTAGAAAGAAAGTTTTCCTTTTTCTTTTTTCTTTTTTTTTTTTTTTAATTTCCCAGCCTCAGAAATTCCTTGCTGTCCATCCAGCTTCTCTTTTCTCCAGCTTCTCGTTATAATCTTCGCTATTAAGCCTCAGAAGACCCTGGCCCTGCCCAGCTTCAGCGCAGCCTCGCACCCACGTCTTCTAGCAGGGTGTTGCACAATGGTGGCTCTGCGGACGGGACGGACCTACAGCCTTCTCTCGCAGCCTAGAAAGAGAGCAGACTTCTTTTTTCCTCCCTTAGCTGACATTTAAGCCATTTAATGTCTTTTAAAAGCATCATTCTGGAGCAAAGCTGCTTTCTTTTGTTAGGCATAGAGCTCTCTGCCCCTGGCACGTGGCACGTACAGTTTCCAGGCTCTCCTCACCTCTTTGCCCCTGTGCTGAGTGTCTCCCTGGCTGGCTCTGCATTGCTTTGCTGTCCAGGCTGGTGGCTGGGATATCTCACAGTCCCCTGCTGGCAGTGATTTCGGAGATGTACAATCCAGCTTCTCTCAGGACACACTAATGTACTGCACGGTGCTGGCAAGAGCTCTAATCGCCAGGTTATCCCGCCAGACACATTGTCCCCGGCTTCATGCGCTGAAGGCTTTTTAATGGCTCTCCTTTTGCTCAGGCAGAAAAAGACCATTAGCAAAGTGACAGAAATTAATTTTTCCAGTGAGGTTGCTTGGCACGCTGCTAAGGGCCAGGGAGCCTGAAGCTGCTGATTGTTGATGACTTAATTGCTCTTTCCAAGAGAGATGAGAAATGCAACTTGTGATGAAGTTCATTCCTACTTTTTACTTCTTAGTTGTACTAAAGGGTCTCGGTGAGAGTCGGCGAGTGTGTGGTCTGTGCTGAACAAGCCCATGGCTTGGGCTGGTGAGGAGCAGCACCCTGGAGGAAGGCTGTGCCTGCCTGCAGACCAGTAACAGAATGGTTGGAGAAACAGGGAAAACCTTCGAGTCTTGAGGATCTGAGGCAGAATTCAACAGAGCAGCCCTAGGTGACCTTTCTGTTCCCAGGAACTGAACATCCTCCTCTGCCCTCAACTGTAATCCCACCGGTCTCTGTACACCACCTCACTTGCTTCATCTCCATCTTCTCACCTGGAAGCAGAGGTCCCAGCCCAGCTCTGTGGTCTGTGGCAGCTCAGCCCCCGGCGCTGCCCGGGCTCCGATAACCTCCGGCCGTGCTGCGGTCACGTCGTGTGCAGGAGGCTGTGGCCGGGTGACCCAGAGACGCAGGGAGCGGTTACTGGGGCTGCTAGCGGCAGCCCCCAGCACACCCAGCCCGGGCAGCACCCGACTCTATCAGCCGCTGCCGCTCCCCTCCTCGGCGGCCTCCCCTGAGGGTCTCCCCCAGCCCCTGGCTGGGTCACGCAGCCTCTGCTTCTCCCGAGGTGTCAACAGAGCTCGTTGCTCTCCCTACTCTTTCATTTGAAAGTGAAATAGAGAAAAGACTGAAGCAGCTTGGTTGTGGCTGCTGGAGAGCGCAGAGCTGTGCAGGCTTCCTCTGTTTGAGAGGAGCTTCTCTGGGCAGCTCTCCCTCTTTATAACTCTTTGATCATGAAGCAAATTCTCTTAATGAGTAATCACCAGAAGCCTTGCCTTTCACCCAGCTCTGCGTTCGCTGGTGCTCCGTGGCAGCCGACCCTGCGAGGACGTGCCATCTCTGCAGGGCATCTCTGTTCCTCTGCTGCCCTGGGGAAAACAGTGTGGGCAGATTTTCAGGTCACATTGCTCCAAAAGACCTGAGCTCTCTTTGCCTTTGCACCTCCATCCTCTCAATCGTGACCTGCGTCTTCCTTTCCTCATCTCCTGGCCTACGAAGGGACATGTCTTCATTATGTCCCAGAAGAGCCCGTCACCCCCTGGCTAGCAGGAACCACCTTTGATGGTCTTTTTTAGCCTTATCTTTTCCTTGCATCTTAACTGACGCTGGTTTGTCTTCTTGGGTTCCCTCCCGTGCTCACCATGGCAGGTCCAGGTGTGTGGAGCCTTTCCAGCCTCCGCCCCCAGCGTGCCCCAGAGTGGTTTAACTGTTCAAGTCCTTCCTGCTGCCTTCTCTGAAAAACCCTCGCTGGGGTCATGAGGGTTTAATGTGATCCTCACCGGGATTTAGTATGATCCTCAGGAAGCTGCAGCTGAAATTCTGGCATCTTTTGTTGCAAGCTGCTGCTCCATCACGGCAGGCACCTTCCCCTGCCCTGCGTGCGTGGGACAGCTCTGCCAAGTGGCTTTGGTGCTTCTGCTCTGAACGTCAGCGTTTGAAATGGTTTTTATAGCTTGTGGCCTTCTCTTTGGTGCTTGCATCCGTGTGGGAACCAGGGCTAGGCTTTTGAGGATAACCCAGTGGATCAGCTAAAAGTCTTTCTTTACAATGATGTACTTTTCACCTCCAAAGTGCTGGGTTTATACCGAGCTGGGGCCCCAAGCGCACAGCTGCTCTTCAGACAGGGCTCTGGATTGCACAACAGTGGCGTGGGGATGTCAGCAATTCACTCTAATCCCTCGCTGAGCTGAACTTCCAGCCCTTCAGTCTGTTTGGACACGCTCGCCACGGGCCCAGGTTGAAAAAAACAGCGGCGTTTGCGAAACTCCCGTAAACGGCCGGGGTGGTACGGGGGGTGGGCACCGCGGGGCAGGGGGCTGGCACCCATCCTCGGGCCACCTGAGCTGGAAAGGGCACTGAGGACTCACTGTAAATGATGGGGCTGGGAAGGATCCTTGGATCCAGGCTGGTGTAGTTTTCTGCCTGACACACACCAGAGAGCGACGATGGGTAATTCGTGCCAAGGGTTGTAAACGTTGAGCTAAAGGACGTCTGATTCCCGGGGCTGAGCTCGGTCTGCTGCAGCGGTGGCCTTGTGCAGCCTGACCCTGTGTACCCCTGGGATGCTCAGATGTGAACGGAGAAGTGTCTGCTCTGCTCAGCCTTGATTCTCATGGTGTTTGGTGGCCCTGGGTTTGAAGCTGTCTGAGCAGAGGAGAGAAACACCAGGGAAGTCTCTGCCTGTGGTGTCAGTCACACCTGAGCTGTCCCATAAGGAAAACCCCTATGGATGCCTTGGCTGGGTGTGTGGTTCTTACGTGCTGGGGGCTGCAGAGCATCCCTGTGAGCTCAGGGGAAGGTGGAGGAGAAGGCATACATGTTGCTGGTTCCCAGCTCCATTGCTGGGTGCCTTTCAGAACAGCATGCGGGCTCTGCTCTGGCCACAGCCCCTCTCCTTCTTCTCTGTTCTTGCCCCATTAGACATCACCAGCAAGCTCTTGGGTGGATGATGGATCCTGTTAAACACCAGACCACGGGGACAAAGCTAGTAAAGGGTTTGGAGCATGTCTCTTAGGAGGAAAGGCTGAAGGATCTGGGGCTGTTTAGCCTTGAGAAAAGAAGGCTGAGGGGAGACCTTCTTGCCCTCTACAACTACCTGAAGGGAA
>WTSP01007101.1:0-30128 GCA_025331215.1 Actenoides lindsayi | reverse complement strand
CCCCCCCCCCCCCCCCCCCCCCCCTTCCCCCTTAAAACTTTAGCTTTCCTCTTGGCCTCATCCAGAGGAAAGTAAGGTATGTGAACAAGAGGAAACTGGCAAAAAATGCGATGGGTAGTTTCAGAGGATTTTCTGCAATTCAGCTGGCTGCGACCTTGCAATGATCAGTAAATGATAGTAGCTGTTAGGCTGTGGTCCCCTGAGCCATGAGGAAGCATAAGCAGGTCTGGGAAGGGTGGGTGCAAAGGCTGCTTTCTGGGGTGTTATCTGGAGGGGCTGTGAGCCCTGAGCCGAGAAGTAAAACCCAGGGATATGGTACAAAAGGCTGAAGTCTGAGGAGGTGATTCTCACCCCTTCCTTCTCCACCTGACTGTTCACAGAGGGTTGTATACAATCATGGGGTGTATGCCTTAGGTAGCCCTAAGCTAAAATGTGACTTTCAGTAGGAAACTGCAGATCAACATTTCCAGTTTTTAATGGTGTGCTTCTGGGCGTTTTGATGAAATCTGACTACAGGCTGGGCTTTCCTTTTTATTAGAGGAAAGATGATGCATTCACAGCAGTAAATTCAACATTTCTGCCTCTATCGTTAATTAACCATAACATAGAAGTAGCACAGCAAGCACTGAGAATGTTTATAGGCAAGAAGGGATTAAGAAAGGAAGGAAGATTTTTAAAAAGGGGAGTAAAGTCTAAGCACAATTCAGAGCAAAAGGAGTAATAACCATGAGCTTTCAGATTCCAAAGCCATGTAAACATTAGTTGGAGGCAGAAGTCACTTTAATGGGGAACAGGAAGATTTATAATGAGGTATTAATACTTTTTTTTCATGTTTTTTTCATGCTGAAACTTTCATCAAAGTATAAAATAAGGGTGAATCTGTGTCCAGGAAGATTTTAGAATTTTTCTTGATGCTGCAGCTGTAATTTGATGTCCTGTGAGCAAACAAGTAAACAGGAAAGCTTTTTGATTTACCTAAAATGCTCATGTAATTTCCCCCCTCTTCTGGCACAGACAGACATGAACAGCTTTTTAACATTTTGTACCAAAAACATTGGGGTTTTTACAAATAAGTATGTATGATTTGAATGTCTCAGAATTCATTTATCTTCAGAAGCATAACCAAGACAGGTTTTGTGGGTAGAGGCTACATCTTTTATTAAACCAATTAGTGCAGTTGAAAAGTGTCTAGAAAACTTTTTCTTGCTGCTTAGCCCGTGGCTGCAATGAATCAGTAATGTACTTTGCTTTTGTAATTTGTCTTTTATATTATTTTGAAATTATTTGGCCTTACCTGGGGCGATTTGTTCAGTAACTTCCTTTAGGTGTTTCATTTTAGCAGCGATTCCCCAGCTTCTGCACTGTTAATTAGTAGATAAACTCAGCTATCTAAGGCAGCAAGCAGTAAGCAAGCACTCCTTGTAAGACTGAATATTTCAGGGGGTTCTCTTCTGACCAGTTTAATATTAGGTAAAGCAAGATTTACCTGGGACTGCTTCTTTCTGTGCTCACAGTGTATCCAAATCCTCATTACAGATCAATTAGTCTGGTTTTGAGCCTTTTAGATTTAGAATCACAGGATTAATGAAAAAAAAAAAAAGAGTGGGTAGCAATATCATTTCATATGGAGATAAGGAGAGACCAAGCATGAATGAGGATCTCAAGGCGTCTGAATAATTTCCTCATTCTGTCAGTGAAGTTTTATGGGATATGGAGGGAAGCTTATGGGAATATTCATGACCAGATCAAGAAGCATAATGAGTCGATGTATGAACCAGCTTATCTTTTAGGTAAACATGGGGTAAATGGGAAGTAGAATAGCCATTCATTGCCTCTAGGCCTGTGAATGTTACTCTTCTAAAGATGGAAACAAGGGGTTAGTTACAGTTATTCTTCATTGATTTAATTTGATTTTTGATCACTGTATAACAGGTGCTGGAAGAATTATATATTTGTAACTTCAGGTCTGCATTAAAACAACCACAGATCACTTGGTAGAATCCAGTGTAAGTAATAGTATATGTTGAAACTTCTGCAGTACCACATACTAAGAGTGTATTACTTCAACAACAGCCTTCTGTGATACAGGAGACTGTATAACAGTACTGGGGTAGTTCAAGCTGAAATAATATTCAGAAATAATTTGCTATTAAGCTGGATGCTTTTAATTTGTGGCTTACTTGTATGTGGGAAAACACAGTATCACAAAAGAGCAAGAAGGTCACCTTTGTCTACCCCTTAATTTACTTGTATAGTAAGTGTTCTTATCTGAAACCCAACTGATGTTCTGCATTTGGCATGTTGATAAACCTTCCTCAAAACCAAATCTACTTAATTTACAAGTGTTAGTCACTAATATCTTTATCTAACTGCCAGTCTTGTGCACTGCACAGAGGAGCAAACTTCCCCAACTAAAGATGGATACCATTCTAACACTGAAGTGTTGTTCCAAATGCAATGTCACAAGGTGCTGGTGAAGCTATGGGCTGTTACCCCGGAATTACAGACCCTACCCTTGCGCTCAGTAGAAAAATCCTGCCCGAGCATTTATATTTACTGGTTTATTAAGATTAGTATTGTGTAAATTAATAGCTCTACCATTAGCCTATTGTTAAACCAATTGAGCAGACTGCTTCTCTGTGCTACAGAATGGACTTGTGGGAAAACCTTACAGGTTGGCTGGGGTCTGCGGCTGCAAAAGGCTTTACTGCTGCGAAGAGTCCAGGGCACAGAAGGAATAATTGCAGCTATTTGGCAGTCACTCTAACTGTTCTTTTTTAAGAATAGCCAGCATGTTTTTTCAAAGTATTAAATTACCTCCAGACCTCATAATTATTACAGTTAAGCAATCATTTCAATTCAGTCCAAGTATAAAAACTAATAAAGTGCTCATAATGAGTCAATTTTAGTATGTCTGTTCTCTGCACAAACACAGCTGATTCAGTATATTCTGGTGGAATACATATTTGCTATCCTGTTATTTTAATATGCCCTAATCAGAAAATTAAAATAGATTTTGTTGGCACGACCCTTTTTTTTTTAAGGGTGAAATAATAATTACAGGTTTTTGCTGATGCTGTTAATTTTCAGGACTGGAATATTTCACTAGCAAGAGGTTGAGAAGGGAAAATATTTGCATTTAATACTGCTAAATCTGCCTGCTTTCACTGAGTCTAATGGTTTGATCAATATAAAGAACATACTTGGGGAAAGCATGTAGCAATTAAAAAAAAAAAATCTCATCAAAAATAAAGCTGTTGAAAGCACAACATGAAGAGATCTTCTGGGTTATGAGACCTCAACTTCAGTTATCACTGGCAACGACTGCTCATTTTGAAGAGATCCAGGATTAATAATTTCCAAAAACATGTCAACCCTGTCCAAGACAGGACATTATTTCAAAGGCTGATTTTATAAACATACGTAGAGCATCAGTATTGGAAGCTGAGCTAAGTATGTGCATAAATAAATGCCATAGAATTACTGTTTTCATTATACAAGAGCTTTCTATACTGACATGCAAGCAATGCATATTATTTTTTTTATTTAAAAAGATAGTAATGAAAACACTTCGTGCTTAGTAAGGATAAGTGGTCATGGACCTACTTAATTTTTTTTTTCCATTGGCAGCTTTCAAAGATTCTCTGCTGAACTGAATCAAGGATTGATTTATTTATTTGTTTTCCCATTAAAAATCATCCGTTGCTGTTTCTTAACTTCCAAGGTACAGCTTTTGCCCTCATGCTGACCATAATAATTATTTAATGTCCAAGTATTAAGACAAACAAACAAAAAAACCCATTCAGCTGAAATTCAAGAAAGTTCTTTGGTGTTTTCTTTAGGATCCAGAGTATGATTCAGCCTCACTGAGATAAACACCACTGGGGAAGGGGACACTGAAGTGTTGAAAGTATAAGTGGCTTGCCCTTCATCACCTAAGAATTGCATGATAAAGATATAAGTTTGAGATTTCTTATGCAGGCTATTTTCCATATTTTATTTCTTTCCATATTTTATTTCCAATGATAACTAAAATTCTCTGCTTCTGTTACAACAGGGCCACAAGGTTTTATTGTGTATTTATTATTATTATTATCTTGATAAATACTCTTAACTGGATTTCATAACTGTCTCTGGGATTGGCAGTTCATTACTGGATGAAACTTTTCCCTTACCTATGTTATTACAATATTCTCTTTGGAGATCTATTTTTTTTTTTCCACTCAGCTTTAGATGGGATACATAAGTATGATTGTTTTATTTTTCTTTCTGTTTTGCTGCTATTTCTGCCCAGCAAAGCAAGTTTATAACATATGGTAGTGCTAAAGAGAAGAAAGCATTAATAAAAGATTTTTTTAGAAGAAAAAGAAAAAAGCCCAAACCTTGTATCTCATACAAGAGACCATACAGCTTTAATCCAATAGAAATTTTAGCTTAAAAACAAAAAATTATCTGTGTTTGTGCTCATCTAACTTATTTTTGTCTGTCCTTCTGCTCTCCTCCTGTTCCTTCATATTTCTGAAGTCTGTTTTTCATGGCTGTAATAACACACATAAAGGGCTTCAAATGAGGATGTGGTGAGAAAGAAACAGGAACTCTCGCAGGCTTTGGATTCCTGCTATGTTCTAAATCTTGCTTCATAAGCAATTTAATAAATCAAATGTGTTCTATAATGGCAAGTGTTGCAAAGAATTGAGAAAAGAAGGGAAAAATGCTCAAGTCCCTGAATTTTTACCAGTCTTTTCATTCTCAGTAGCTGTTTGTAGTTGTGCTCAAGGTGTGTTTTTTGTAAAGGAATAAGCTCCTACCTTTAGCGTTGGTATAAAATAAGATTCCGCCCACATCCATCTGGTTACTACTGAAAATGCAGTGAAATAAAAATGCAAGTTTTAAAGATTCTTAACATTACGCGTGCCCTTTTGAGGAGCTGTCTCGAATACAGACGTTTGGTTCCCTGAAATTCTCCCTGCTGAAAGGGCAGTAGCTTTCAACTCTTCTTAGAATGATTAGTGCTGTTTGTGACTCTTGCTGTGAAGAATAAGGATATTTGGTTAAAATAGAAAGGGATTAGAGGGCATTATTCAAAAGATAACAGCCCCCTACATGTAACATGTGTGCAGTCATTCTGCTGGCCATGATCTAAGGGAAATTTCAGGGTTTTTGAAATGCAGTGTTTTTAGTATTGGATTGCTTTGATAAATTACTAAATTAGCATGGTAATCATAATAGGTGTGTAGAAGTTCTTCAAACTGGACAGGGTTTTCTTTCTTCTAATGTAAAAAAAAAAGAGTTCTAAATCTTAGTAATTAAGAAGCTAAATGCTCAGAGTAATATTGATGACAGTGTTAGTTTTTGTTCATGTTTGGAGGTTGTCGTGTTTATGTTTTTCTTCTTACTCTTTTTGGGCATGTCCTCATTTAAGTAGTAGGTATTTGAGTGATGATCTTTTTCATTTCTCCAGAAAAAGTTCGGGAAATCCAGGAAAAACTTGAAGCCTTCATAGAAGCCCTCCATCAAGAAAAGTAGTTTGTTCAAGTAAGTAATCATATTTAGATCATAAAAAAAAAATTCCTACAATTTTCTCATTGTTCATTATAAAATGATTATCCATCTCTTTTAGATGCACATGTTTCATACAGACTTTGTAAAAATCCCTTCTGCTTTAGTCCAGTGCCTGTGTGATGATGCTACTTCTTGCAGAACTATACTTCCAGCTTTTGCACTACAAGCAGATATGAAACTTAGTAGAAATACAATTACCATCTACTTATGCAGATATCATGAAACACTGTTGGCTATTTGATTACTCTCCATTCATTATTTTTATCTGTGTTAAGAGAAAGAAGGAATTACTAGCTGGAATCAAAATTAAGGGAACGCTTTTCTCGTCTATAAAAGCATTTTGATTCTTTTTTTCATGTCCATAAAGGCAGTGTGTATTGCTATCAAAAATATTTGCATGCAGGTAATTTCCAGATTGTTTTCTTTCTGTATTAATTCTCAGAAGCAGAAGCTGAAATGCTGTCATATATCTGCATGCATTTTAAAATAATCTCCCTTCTGTTTCAACAGCAACTTTATACAAGAATGCAGCCTTTTCCAGGATACCTTGCACAAAGACGACTGAAAAGATAAGGCTTTTGTGTCTCATTCTCTTTCCTTTGTTTTTGGGATCATCCTGAAATGTTGGAGGAGAAAGAAAATATCCGATGGGATTGAGAAGTTCAGTTAAAAGCCACCTGCTATTTTCATTTTTGAAGCTACATGCACATGACAGAAGAATCTGACTTGTGGGTCAATGAGATGGCTTGGGAGCTTGCTAAAGTTGTACATTTAAGTTGGTTGGTTGTTGTTTTGGTTTTTTTTCCTGAAAGGAAAAGCTCTGCCTTGTATGGTAGAGCTGGATCAGATTCATAAAATGATTTTATCTGTTGTCACTTTCTTGCCTGCCAATGATCTGGGGAGTTTGACATCAAGTTTTAGTATTTGTATGTACATTAAAATGCCCTTCTAAAGTAATGCCATTTGTATTTGTTATGCTCTGTGTTGAAGCATTCTCTGATCACTCTGGTCCAGGTTTAAAAGCATGGTATTCAGATCTTGAGAGGAAGTTGTGGATTTTGTTAAACTCCTAAACTCTTGAGAGACATCATCCAAGGAATTCCTGTAGTGCTTTCAAGTGAAAGTACAGACTGCTGTTCACTGACACCTTAAAAGATTTGGCTCAGGAAATAATGTCAACAGCTGCTCCTTTTACCCGTTCTTTCCTGATACACGTAGTTACTCTTGAATCATAGCCGATTACATTTCATTTCTGGGATTGCACAGGCTCTCTGATTTCCCTGTTAACTACTCCCTTCACCCGAGGTACCAAGTTAACTGATTGAGAATGTGTGAAATGTAGAAAGATACTCCGTACAATTCCAACTTAGCCAACCTCCTTAACTAAAAAAGGAAAAATAAAATACATTTCATTTTTCTGATGGCTACTGAAAGACCAAAATCGCTTTTATAAGAATGTAATGCACAAAGTCCTTCCCCACCCACTTGATTTCTATCATTCAAGTGTAGTAAAAATAGTAAGCAATCTTTCTTCTACTGCCTTTCAGTTTTGCCATAGAAATTCCACTTCTGACAAATTTAAGAATGATATAGGCTCTATACCATAGGTGCCTGGTGATTAATCATCTCCATATTTTTCTGTCCACGCTTTGCCACAAACAATCTGGATACACTTCTGAATACTTCTGTGGAAGATGGTCCTGAAACAGTTTGTTTTGCAGTTTCCTGATTACGTACATGAAAAATTTCACCGAGGTTTATTTTTCCCCTTCGAAAGGGCCATTGATTTTGATGTGTGGCAATTAAAAGAGAGGAATCTGAACATTTTCCAACAGATACTGTTTCTCTTTCCTCTCAGAGGAAACAATACAAGACTTGGTAACATGTTCCCCAAATGTTCAGATGTAAAATATTTAGTGAAGCGGATGAAAAGTTAAGGTAGAGCTATTCGTAAGATGGTGTTGAAAGGTTAAATATTTCAAGGTGATCTAACTGAATGTTTTGGGATTTTCTGTTTAAAATTACTTCCTGAAAAATGAGTGTTTGAGAACAGAAAAAAAAAAATGAAAAAATGGCTTGTCATCATCATTCTCTGAAGGTAACTTCAGAAATACAGGCTTGCACAATTCTGAAGGCAGAATCCTTAAGTTGTATAGAAAGTGAAATAAGTCTGTACTTGTGTTAAATTCCTCTCTGTAAAAAACATCCCCCCCCAAAAAAACAACCCCAAAACAACACCGGAAAAAAAGAACTTTTGCATTTATCTAGAGATCACTGTTTGAAACTTCTGTGTAATGTAAATGGTGCAAAATGTCGCATCCAGTGGCCCCGTGTTCATCTCTTCTAGCGTGATGTTTAGTTCCAACTCCTTTGTGCTGCTCATCTAAGACTTAGCATGCTGTATTCCATGCAAACTAGGTATTTATTGAATAAAAATGTAACCGAAGGAATAATAAAATGTGGGTTTTGAACACAGTGCTATTGCACGTAATTCAGAATTCACTTAATTCACTTTGGCCGCCTTTTTCTCATTTGTTAAATTGTGAACAAGTATGCTTGTATATACAAATATATATGCAAGTATATACAAGTCTACTATGTTAATGATATTAAATGTTAATGGTATTAAACTGTCTGATTTGGAAGTGCTGTGTCAGCACCAAGTTAGTGATAACTGTACTGTTATCTTTTACTATATAAATGAATGATTACTTTAGCATTTATGTAATACATTTAGACAAAGATGTCTTCTGAAACATCATTATGTTGAAAGCTTATCTCTCTCCAAGGTTAGGTAATGAACTGATATAAAAAGTATAAATGAAGACTGGTTATGGAGTGTTAGCTTCAGGTGCATTTAAAGTAAATATGCTCACTTGGATAATAGGTTTGAGAATTACAGAGCGTTCATCTTACCAAAAATTAATTCAGGAATATATGCTTTTCTATTTTATTTTTTTTTCTTTTTGTCCTTGGTGGCATTTGGCCCTGCAGGATACTTCTGTGTCAGTGAAGGTGTTGCCATATAAACTCAGTCTGTGATGACACCTCTATGTTTTTGCAGAGTTCCAGCATGAGTTTTCTTTGGAATGTGTTTTTAGGTCTTGAGGTGCTTTAGGAAATGTTCCAGTCATTCTTCCTCACACGGATGGGATGTACAGTGGTGAAGATTACTCAGATATTGCAGTACCTCACAAGAACTTAGCAAGTATGGCTATCTGAAAAAACAGCAACTAGCTTCCTATGCTTTCACTTTACTTTTGTTTCCTCAGGAAACACCTCTCTAGAGAACTCCACTGACTGAGAGGTACCTCGAGAGACAGGAGAGGTTTGACAGCAGTTCTGATTACAAACTACTGTGCTAGCCTGAGCTACTGTATTTCCAGTTGCTGCTGTCTTGTGTACAGACATGGTTCTTGATGCTTTATTTCCAAGCTAGGAGATGTTTTATAAACACTGTGGTCACCAGCCTAATTGAAATAAGTATTTTTTTACAGAGCATAATAATTGGTTTAAAGAAAAAACCTAACTACCTACTTTCATCTTGACATGATGATTTCAAGCAATCTAGAGCTATTGGATTATGTTCTATTTTGTAATTAGTTCAGTAATCCATTTTCCCTTGCAGAAATCTGTACAGACCGTGATTAATCGCTTACTAGTTTTTATTCAGTAAGAAAAATAAAATGCATCATAAAGCCCTTGCAAGATAGGTCCTATGTAGTCAGATAACTCTTAAAGCTGTAGTCAGAAGTGCTGTATGTTCTGTATGGCTGAGATCACAGACCTTTCACAGAACAAGGCTGTCATTAAGAATTTTTTTGGTATAAAATGCTATGCAGAAAGCAAAGAGGTTGGAATGATACAGAGGTTGTAAGGATTGTTTATGCTGTGGTGCTGGAATGGAAAATGTGTGCAGATTTCTGTGTACACAAATCTCACTTGCATCTGCCATCACCGCAGTGCTGTAGCACATCAGAAGGTGAAATAATCCAAGCTGTTGTTCTGTAAGAAATGCCAAAAATAACAGGCATGACTTTAGTTTTGTCTGTGGTAGTGATTCAGGAAATAGTTCTGAAAGTGCTTCTGGAATGGCTTGTGGGGAAAAAAAACCCGCACACTCTAGAACCAACATCAGACTTCTAGAAATATTTCATAACTTGACTCTGGATAAGTTTCTTGGGTTGGTGTTGTCTAACAGCTATTGTAGTGTTTCTGAAACTGATTCCTGGTGGGGTTCTAGACATGGTTCTGGTGGTGACTCCAGAAATGAGCCTGCCTTTGACTGTGGGATTGATCCTGGAGTTGGCTCTGTGTGCTGTTCTAGAGCCAATTCCAGAATTATTTCTAGACATTTCTGCTGAAAAGCTGTTTACTGTGCATAGCTACAAATGCTTGTAGTTTGTGTTGCAGAACATTGATAGAAGGCTCTTTATTTGATGCTCTTGGAGTCTGTAGGGACTGAGGACTTCCAGAGCAGTGCATCCTTACCTGTGTGGTGACTTCACATCCTGACTTTAAAATGGGTTTCTGAACTATCCTTGGTGATGTCAACCAACAAGATTAGTTTTAATCAAGTTTTTCACCCAAAGGACAACAATGAACTTTTGAGGTTAATCAGAGTGGTGCATTTATTAACACCTTGGATTATATAAAGCTGTTTATTATATTTATATTATGATATATACATGTATATTTTTATATGTGTATATTATATTATTATATGTATATTATAGGAGAAGGTGTGAACTTTGAAGCAAAAGGGTATCTTATAATAAGCTATTTCTGTTATAGAGCCTAAGCATTGTATCCTTTCTAACATTTTAGAAACTGTTTTTTCAGGAAGTATCTGGGCATCACTGGGCAAGACTGAGAGCTGCCAGATCCTTGGAACTGCAAAGCACATGCACATTCTGTTTGTGCTCTATTACTTTCAACCATACCATTCGGAAATGACATAAACCCTGCCCTTGACTGATTTCATAGAGGAGCATCTCTTCCAGACTGCTGGAATACGGTAGATTGCACAACAAAAGCCTCTTCAGATCTAGAAATTACTTCAGAAATCATAACCAAAGATCATTTTCACTTCCATTTCAAGCAATTGTTCTCTCTTTGCTAGCCTCATGAAATGAACATTAAGGTAACGGTATGCCCCTGTATTTAAGAACATTTGAAGCAGTTTTTTGCCTCGCCTCCACAAGCCAATTGCCTGTGGCTTTTGATGTTTAGAGATGGAACATTCATTGCAACCTTCCGTACAATGAGGCTGTTCTGGTTCATGTGAAAATCAACATCCTTTTTTTGTGGGGCTGCCTGACAGGATGCTACAATACTATTAGCATTTGCAAAGGGTTCGCTCCGTCTAGTAGTGCAACCCCCAGATCACGGACTGCTCAGTTTGTGTTTCTCTATTATGTGGAAGACACAAAGAAGCTGAAGGCTGGCAAAGGCCTGTCAAATCTTGTAATGTAGCAAGCGACCCCAGAGCTTCATTCTGCTTTATATCATCCCTTGTTCCCCAACCCACCCCTTTCCTTGAATGGGCTCTGAGGTAGGTAAATGAATTCAGCGGTATGGTAGGCGGATGATTCCTTTCTGACCTCATTCCTGTACCATTTGTTTCCAGGCTTGTTGGAGGGAAAGGGACATATCTGAACCTTTTGTTTCAAATAATTTTCTTACAGGTTGGGGAGTTAATGCAGACCTTGTCTGAACTCACCCGAGCGGAAAGTGTGCTGGGTACAAGTCGTGACACGCTTGGTCCCTTGGAATTGCCAGATTAAAGGAGAAAGCAGTGAATTGGAATTTTTTTCACATTTGGCATTGCTTAAACACCTGGACGGTTTTGTTGGGGTTTTTTTTTTTACTTTCTTTCTTTTTTTTCCCCTGCAGTGTGCATGCGTTTAGATCCTTTCTCATGCCTTGGAACATCTATCTTAGGAGCAGACAAGAAGCAAACCTTTGAACAGCCTGGTGTTACGTGTTTTAGTTGGGAAGAAGTTAGTACAGGATGCACTGAACAACAATGGATTGCAAAGGAGTATTTCAGACGGATGTCTGAAATAGGCAGAGCATTTCTTAGGTTTGAAGAGAGGTGCATTGATTTGTTTATGGATTGATCTTGGATCACGTGTGTGAAAAGGAAAGCAGTGGTTTCCCACATACCAGCACTGAATCTTAGGACGGGTGAGACCTTTCATACCAGAGTTGCTAGAGCTGTGCATCCATCTACTTTTGTAGCTGGAAGACTGGAGGAATGTGACTGGTAGCAAACTGTGAGGTAGTACCACCACAGCTATCCTGCACAGTCGTTGTTTGCCCTCTGTGCTATCAATGCCATGAAGTTTTGGAGGGTCACTCTTACTTTCTGAGTAATTGATTGCTAAGATATCAGACATAACACAAATATATGACTCCCTCCAATTCTTAATTGTACATGAGTACAGTAAGTTTGGTATATCTGAAGTGAAAAATCTGAGTAAACCACAATAGGAACATATGTACATTATTTCACTTTCAGTATTCACGGAGGTGTTTGGCTGAAGAGAAGTGTTCTGGGTAGCTTGCTGCCACAGCAGCATACATTTGGGAGGAAAATGGGAGATGCACAACAGTCTCCATCTGCTGAGCCCAGTAGAAATCCGGTGAAAGACCTGTTTATCATTTGGGTTCATCACCTTGTGTTACGTGTGTGCTTTCCAGAAGGCTTCCACAAAAAAAGCTGCAAGAACTTCAGGCCTCAGAGTTGGTGTGAAAGACACAGACATAAAGGGGGTGAAAGAGGATGGTCATACTCCAGGTAAGGGTGTTGCCTTAAAAACATAGAGATATATTAATAATTTTATGTTAGTGGAAATTATCTTGAATGTATAAGGAATAATGTCTCTCATATTGATGCCTATGCATATTACCATTTTGTGCATGCATTTATAGAATGACTTGATAATGACATGTTATGAAATAAGGAGTGTTAAGTTTGAAAAGCCAACTTCCACATCCTGCACAGATTCAGGGCATCCCCAAAACACTCTCTGCTCGTGCTTTCTGTGTGATCCCTCTGATATATTTGTCTATCTGAGGTAGAAGATGAGTTTATCTAACAGCAGTAATCTCAAATGCACCTAACCTGAAAGCTGTTTGCATGTGGAAATGATTCTGTAGTTTAGGACTAATTATGGACTACACATTTAACCCAAATAGAATAGCTTCCCTGCCCCACCCCCTGAAATTCTTGCTAAAACACTTTATGCTTTCATAACGTTCCAGTATTGATGATTTATAGCTGTGTGTGAGGCATCACCTACATTCTCACAAGCAAGACCAGCATGAATATTAAATGTACAAGGCCCTTAAAATAAATAAAATAAAATAAAAATTTAGAACTCCTCCACCAATAACCAGAAAGACAATTCTATCCCTTTTGTTCTTATTGTGTAGTACCTCTGGCCTAACCAGTGGAAAAAAAGATAAATTTTTATCTTGACTTTTATCTGACAGCTCTCATCAATTAGATCTTTTTTGCAGGGAAGCTTTTTTAAGCTATTAAATGTTTGTTTCATGACCCAAGATTGGTTGCCACCAGATAACTATTTCCATAAGGAAAATAAGAGCTTTTTGTTTAAAAAAAAAAAAAAAAAGGGCCTTTTTCCCTCCTGTCAGTTTATACATAGTCCCTCCCTTCAGCTGAAGGAGATAATGCTTCTCTTTTCAGTAAAAGAATTTTCCATTGCCTGGTGCCTGAAAATTTAATTCAGCAAAGCTCATGGAGGGGCTATCTCTGTACACTGCTTTGTTCCATGTTTTTACACACCCTGTTTGCATTTCCTGCCAGCACATCCTCCTTCCCTGTCCTCCTCTGCCTTATTGGCATGTAAATTATGCCCACACCAGGTGACATTCTCTGGCCTGCGGTGCTCTGAAGGTCAGATTAGATGCTTACAATATTGCCATCTGGCTTGGAAAATATACAGTGTAATGCACCCCACTGCTCACAGTCCTTCACAGTTTTGTTTCTGGTGTCTTGATTTTAGCTACAAGTGTGTAATACACTTTATAAATATACCCATTATCTCAACATACGTGGTATGTATGGCATGAAAAAATCCTGCTGTCTACCTCAGAAATCATGATTTGCTGGCTGGGCTCTGTGTAGCCTGGAACAGAATTTATTTAAATCTAATCTAGTCTGAAAGACAAATGCTATTAGTAGATGAGTAACAGAGAAAAAACATCGAGGAGTGGTTTGTGGCAAGAGGCTGTCTTCATGTGGAAACAAGGGAATATTATACCACGTGTTGAAGCTTAGAGCAACTCCTGGATCCTCGCTGAAATCAAGCTTTGTGATGAAAAGGCTTGTAGCCTGTTGGGCCAAAAGACGAGGATTATAGGAATATTCATGACTCCTGAGAATCAGCAGGTGAGACCTAATGCACACACTTGCCCCTCACCCCTTTCCCCAGCTCATCCTTTTGGTAAACAGTACATAAAGGCTGGGTTCCCAGAGTGACTGAACTCAGTTCCTCATCTTTTCCCCCCCCTCCCCTTCCACCACCCCCCTATTCTTTATAAGAAAGATTGCAGTGGTTCTGCCACTTGTCCCAGGCAGAAGCACGAACTCGGCTTTTCATTTCTAAAGAGCAACTGTGTGGCCAAACCAGAAGTCTTGTGACATTACTTAAGAAAGCAGAATGGTATCTTAGCATCCGAGGCCTCTTTTAAAACATAAAGAAAAGCCTTTCTGAGAGCTTGGATAAGCTGGAGAGG
This sequence comes from Actenoides lindsayi, assembly GCA_025331215.1. NCBI lineage: Eukaryota > Metazoa > Chordata > Aves > Coraciiformes > Alcedinidae > Actenoides > Actenoides lindsayi. The sequence goes on along the minus strand of WTSP01007101.1, from coordinate 15,800 downwards.
AATCTCTGTGACATATGTGCATTGTCTTAGGAAAGCATGGGTTGTAGCCAACTGGTGGGCCTCTGTCTTTAATATCCTAGGTGTTTGTCATGCCTGTTTTGGCATGCTTGCTGTTTAGTAAACACCCAGTGTGTAGAGTCCATACAGTTAGAAGCAGTTGCAGTATGTGACTGATGCAGGACACTGTTACAGGAAAACAAGTGGCAGGGGATGCTCTGTGGAAGGTAGATTCCATGGGCATGGTGGGGAAAAAGTATTTTGCCAGCTTCTCCCAGGTGGAGTACAAAGGCACAGTCTATAGCAGGTTTTTTCAAAATTGTCTTGCTTTTCGTCTCTGGTGTGGGGGAAGAGAGATTCTCGTGAGTGCTGATCTTGTCTTGATCCTGACAAATTTTATCTGCAGGCATGAAGCTGCATGTTCAGCATGGTGGGGTGAGGACACTTGTCAGCTCTTCAGCTGAAGTCAGAGTGTTGTCAGCCCTTGGAAGCCTGAAACAGAGCCTGCAGTAAACAGAGGAGAACATGCTTGATTTTTGCTTTAGCTCAGTGTGGTTGCATGCTGCTTCTCTGCAGAAGTGTGTCAGTACTGTTCACTCTGTGGGCTAGTTCAAGCCCATTCTAGTGGCTGCTCATTCCCCTGCACAGGGATTGCAGTTGCAGATCAGTTGTAAAGTGATTTGGCAGTGGGAGATGTCACGCTAAATGTACGGGAAGGATGTTTAGGCTGCTGTCAGTCTAGAGTCTGTGCCACTCAGCCAGGACTGGGTGCGAGTGGAGTTGTAATCCTCCCGATCTCTGCCCTGGTGTAAGGCAAGGGCAGGTGCTTTCCCAGGTCCATCAGCCTTCCCAGCAGGGACACAGCCAGCTGAAGCCTTTCTGGCTGCGATGAAACACACGTGACCGATTAAAAGTATGGTTTGGTACAAATGTACCCCTGTGACAATATTTGCTGTAGCCTAAAGGTTGCAAAACATCTGTCATTGAAGCCCCAGCAATCATTCTGCATTAATATGAAAGTAACTTTTTTTTTTTAAAGGTTTTCAACCTTTCCAGGAAGGATATTTTATAACACTTTAAATCCCCCTTGGAATTTTAGTCTGCAAGAGTTGTAGTGCCTGGCTCTGACAAAATTGTTTTTACACTTGGTCTGAAAGTGTCTCAACATAAGGATGCTTATTTGTTGTATCCTGGTGACAGCATCTGAACAAGGTTTCAGCAGTTTTCTTGTTAATGTGAATGTAACTCAATAGCACGTAGTTCTGCGGCTGGAATTTGATCCCCAGCAATTGCAACTGAACTGCTGCCTGCTCAATATAGTTTTTCTAGTAACTGATGCATCTAGGTCAACAAAGTGACAGGCGTTCCTCATTTTACTGCTTGGCAAATATTGAACTAAAGTCTTCAGCACTGTAACACTGTTGACAATTGCAGGATAATGGCATTGTCCTCTTTTGTTACCATGAAGTGCATCTTCGCGTCCGATTCTGGCATAACGCACTCTGTAAACAACAAGGGATGTTGTGCTCTGGAGTCCCAAGTGTTTGCTCTGACAATATAAACTTACTGCCTGCTCTCTGAAACCAAACATCCTGTCTCTACCATGGTTACTTCAAACTGGTATTGAAACAAGCCACACACTCTTCCTGAAAACACTGGAGAGCGATGGCATGGCTGCTGTTGAAGGAGCTCTTTTCTCTTTTGGAAAGCTGTCTGTACCACCCTCCTTTATTGTGCTGTAGGTCTATGTTGAGGAGCCCAGCCTGGGCTTCAGGAGTCTGAAAGTGAAGAATAATACTTGGCAGAAAAAAAATCCCCATGGATTAGTACAGTTAACACTAGTGTCTCTGGAGATGAAATGCCACGTTGCACGCCCACTATCTGTTTGTTCTTTTCCATGACAGCATGTTAGGAGAGGCAATAAGCTTACGAGCCAAAACACAGCTCACAAAAAATTCCACTGCATGCATCCTGTTACCTGAGCCTCTAGCTCTCTAGCCTCTTCCTCATCTTCTCTAAAATTAAACCTCCCCAGGACTTCTGTGAAAGTTCAGGGTCATTTGAGTTCCAGCTTCCATAGTTTGAATTTATGGAAACTCCCTTCTGCTTCACTAGCATCTCTGGCTCACTTCTTTCCTAAAGTGATTCATCCCTCTGGATCAGAGTGGGGTAACTCAGCTGTGTGGGATTCAGTGGGAACATACCCCAGAAGAATGGCGTCGTTAACAAAGATTGGGGTTTTTTTCCTCCATGATACCTTTGGTCTTTGTTCCTACAGCTGTGTTATTTGTTTCATATTTAGGTCAAGGGTGAAGATTAAAACAGATCTGCCTTTCTTTTGCTTCACAATTCTGCTTTCATCTACAGTTTGTTTTGCCCGTGAACTGCATGGACTCTATGTAGGCCGGTTTGCAAGCTAAAATGGTGCAGAACCTAAATCACAATGATTCTGTTTGAAAAGTGTCTAGCTGCTCACCTGCAGTTATGCTATTATTTATGAAACATTAACCCAAATGTTGTTAGGAGATGAATCTGCAAGAAAGAGAGCCTTTGCAGACAGTCAGACCCTGCTTCTCTAGACTGGTGCCCACCAGCTTGCAGGATTGGTCCCCTTCACAGAGGTATTCAAAACTAAACCCACTGCTTTTTATACCCTCAGTGGATGCACAAATGGGTATAGCGTGTGCTGTTTGTTGCCTTTTTGGCTTGAACTAATGGTGCTTCCTTTTCCTTTGTGTCTCAGAAAAAAATACCAGCTTTGCCTTTGAGGTTAATGCAGTCACAGGCCAAAAAGTCTAAGGTCAAAGAAAAAGGAAGAGGCCAGCAGAGATTTCACCACCAGGTGCTGAGATGGGACAAGTTCTGTGATCTACTGTTCACATTTTGCCATGTTTTAGACTCATCTTGTGTAATTCAGAGCTGAAGGGGAGTGGGGAGATGGGATTGTAATTGTGTTCCCAGCAAAAAGGGAGAGGCGAGGCTCCACGCTTCAGGAAAGTACCACTGTAATTCTTCCTATATTAGTTCAGAGGGGCTCGTTGATCATGAGGCTGCAAGCTTTTGTGGTGATGTCAAGTGATTGCTTTTGGGGATGATTCACCTATTGTCTGTAAGGTTCCTTTTCACCAAAAAGCAGCTGGGGAAGCCTCTGTTTCCCCTAAACAAAACTGTCTTGAACTTTCAGGGGAGAACAAGGCCTTCACTGTGCTGGCCTTGACTGAAACCCCAGCCAGGAAGAGAAGTCAGACCTGTTTGTTACTTTTTCAAAAGCAAGCTTGCTGTTTTTTTTTCCTTTTTTTTCCAGCAATAGCTGTGAAATGGACAAAGAAAGTTAGCAGCCATCAGCCCTATGAGACACAGGAGCCTGTCCATCCTGCAAAGCTGCAGTATTTTTGTGTCCACCTGCTAATGTGGATGGCAGAAGTAGCTGTTGTTGTCCAAGCCAGCCAAAGTTGTGTACAACAGAAGCTGATTTCCCAGTAGCTATCCAGTTCAGGTGTCTGGGATTTGCACGTGTTCAAAGCTCCCTTTTTATACAATAAGCTCAGCTGATGTGATTGTTTCTTTGAGATGGCCTACAACCCTATGCATTCTACATTAGGAATGAGGCATGCAAGTAACTCGCAGATCCTGGCTTCCCTTCTGAAGGAAGCAGTTTGCAGAAAGGCTCAGCCATTCAGGTGAAGGAAGCATGGGGAGACAGGACAGACTGGTGCTGCAGCAGGAGAGTGTAGTGGGCTCCTGTGGGCAAGGGAATGGCAGCCTCCTAATCAACAAGGTGGACTCTCTGTGAGGCAGCATCCCTGAATAAGACCTTTTCTCTATCAAAAATGTTCATTCGTGGACCTCCAAAAATGTTTGGCCAGGAGGGTTTTTCCAGAATTTGTCAGGTTCCTTGGGCCTGATAATTTTACAATAAATGTTCATGTGAAGAGTGCCTTCTGCTTTAAGGAAATATTCACTGAACAAAGGCTTCAGTGTGACCTGAACTAAGTATTTCCTGGTGTTTGCCAACACCTGATCCTAGACATTATCCAAAACACTGCTCAAGTGCAGCGAAGTAAAAACACAACTCCTTTCCAAAAGCCTGAGAGGAACAGGTTTGCATGGAGCAGAGGAGCTGCCCTGGGCAGACAGACCTGCAGAGAGAAGAGAAAAGGCATGGTATGCCACACTGCACACTTACATAGGGCTATTCCGGACCTCAACAAAGCCCTGGAAGAAACTATTGTGTTTTAATTGTGCAAACCCACGTGGCTGATGAGAAATACAAGGGTGGCTTTTTTTGCTTGTTAGAATTCTAAAACCAGTGATTTGGAATGGCCTTTTACTCTGGAAAAGCCTCACTGTTGAAGTATGCTGGGTCTGAAATCCCCTTTCTCTGAGTCCTTCTGGAAATAGCTTTCCTGTATGTAAAGCTTAATTTAGAATTTAGCATCCAGAGACAAAAGGATCCCCTTGGAATCACATCATGTTGGATGATAGAGGATGGGGGGGAGGGTGCAAGGTCTAAGTCAAAATCCTTTTGGGAGATCTATGGCATAAATTCCCAAGTGTTTGTGGAATAATTCTTTTTGGTAATTTTGCCAGTATTCAAGTTTTCAACTCCCCCAGAATGTCACTCCTGTTAGTTATGTTTTGCTCGGTCATCACGGTGATTCCAGAGTGCTGTGAAGTTTGCTTGCAATTACTCTAATGGAGAACAAGGGCAGAATTAACTCAGCAAAGTTTTCTTCCAGTAAGTCACCCATGGGCAAAACTGAGGGGTTTGGGTGATACTAAAGAGAAAAGGGTTGGCCAGCTAGCTGTATGAGTTTTCAAGAAAACATTTGCAAGATAACACACGGTTTCATTTATAATAAACTGAAAACAGACCTGATAGGTCTAAGATACTCCTGAGGTGAGGTGTTTTCTTGGTCAACAAGAGAAGAGACATTCTGAGGTATTATGCACACTTGTGTTTTTTCTGTCAACATTAATCTTGGATTTTCAAGGTTGCTTGAAATTGCTTGGGTGGAGGTTCTCTGACTTAAATTTTTCCTGCAGTTTGTTTCCACTGACACTGGAAATCAAAGAAGTTCAGTGATCCTTGGCATGAAGTATTTTAACTAGTCGCAGTTTTTATGCTTTTTGTTGTTTGTTTTTACAGGGCCGTTTCCCAGTGCAAGATAAATATTTCATAAAGTAGTTTTACATCTTAGATTTTCTCCTGACTTTCTTATAACAGATTGTCCTGGGCATTTTAGAGATATCAGGGAACAAATGAAAATGCATTACCTGCTTGTAAGCAGCTTGTTACAAGTGTTTCAGTTCCTTCTGCTTGGTATTTCTAGGTGGTAAGACCAGAATAGGTCACTGTCATCATCTGCACCTATTTTCTAACTTGTGGCTAGGCTAAAAGAGACCTGTGATAAAGAGATATTGAGGGCTGATTTAACAATCCTCTGTGATGGAACTTGTCACCAGGTAAGTGTGCTAAGCTTAGTACAGTCATTGATAAACGTTACCGCCCTACTTTGACTAAGTTTGTGCTGTAGCTTCCAGCACTGAGAGCTCATTCATTGTGCCTTTTATCTGCTAAATTAGGAGCTGTCTTCAATGGGTTGTGTTTCCCCAGAGTTTTAATTATGACCAAATGTTGAACTTTGAGGTTAGTTATTCTGTTCCCTCCTTGTCTAAGCAAAGGTATTAAAGCCGATTTTCTAAGCAGACTCTCTCAGCTTCAGCCAGAATCCTTTGTGTTGTTGCTTTCCAAGGGTCAGAGTACTCTGGGCCTGCAGAGATGGTACCCTGCTTTGCTGGTGGAAGCTAAGAGTGACTGAACAAGCCAAACATGCAAATGCAACTCAGCAACCCTGGCTGCTGCCCCTTCTCTACCTGACCCCAGGCCTAAGATCGTGGTCTGGAACTGAATGGTGGTTTCACACCTGTTGTGGCCACATCTGAGCAGTTGCCATCCCCTGTGGGACAGACCTTGCAGTGGGCATTCCCAAAGGCTGATGAGGTCTTTGGTGCAGTCAAAAAATCCTTGCTTAGAGTTAATGATTCCCCAGAGTCCTGGCCTGGTCATCTGAGGGTGACTGGCAGGTGCATCCCTTTCATCTTTGACTTTTTCAACCCAACTTGAGGGGTCTGGCAGAACTTTAGATCACTTTACTTTTCATTTGGCATTAGCACACTTGAAGTAAGAAAGTTTATGCCTGGAAACAGTTGATCGAGGTCTGAAAGTAGAAAATGTTAAATCCAGGCATGGAGAGCTTTTAAAAGAGCAGGAATTTAATGGAAATAAAAACAGTCTAGTCCATTAAGTTCCTCTCATGGATTTTTATGAGGACAATTATTAATACTGTTGAAAATTATACTCGTGAAACGTGTTAATGGGATCTGTGCTGGCTGCTGCCAGAAAAACTGCAACCTTTACAGCTCATTTGAAGACAGAAATATTCGACAAAGTAGCCTACAGGGTGCAAAGGTTCGTGTGGTGCAGGCTTAGACTAACTTAACATATGCCCTCTGTAGCCCTGGTATTGTCCAAAACCTAATGCCCATAATAAAGGAGAGAAAAATTGGACCCCAAGTGGCAAGGATTGTAAGCGTTTGGAATTCTTCTAATCAGAGATATTCAGCTATTTTTAGTTTATAATGCTTAGTCAAATAGCAACAATGATTTTTCTTCTTTTTCCCAACTCAGCTGCACAGTATGTTGGAGGGGGTCTTGATGGCCTGTGACCTTGCCTTTATCTGTCGGTCTGTCACCACTGGTCTTCAAAGTGCAGCTTAAAGGATCTGAGGCTTCTGTGTGGCCTTGATGTGATCTGCTTTCCTGGTAAAGTTTTTCATTAACGGGTGCTTTTTTAAGCTGGCTGGAGCTTGCTTTGCTTGCTCTGTGGGGTGCTGCTGGCTCTGGGGCTCTCCTGACCCCCACAACCAGGTTTAATAACCTTGCCTGGCCTCCATTTGCAAGCTTTGTGTGCGTGGTGGATGCTGCTTCTGCATGGTGGATGCTGCTTTCTGCCCTGGTGAACAAGCTCTTTCTTTTTTTCCTCCTGCCTCCAAAATCTCCATCAAAGGCTCTCCAAAGAGGAAATAGTTTTTGAAGTACAGTTGGTTAGATACAGTGACTGAGCAACAAGCCCCCCCCCATCTCCACAGTGCTTACCTGTCTTCTAATGGCACTGCCCTTCCCTCCAGACTGGATTCTTATTGCTGCTGTGTCAGCCATACATTTCTTTTCCTCTGAATCTTGAGAGAACATACCTAACAAAAGAGCAGTCATGCTGCATCAGACCACTGGTCCAGGTAGCCCAGTATCCTGTCTCCAACATTTGCCAGCAGCACATGTCTAGGGTAGAGTGAAAAACAGGACAAATGTACGTGATAGTCCAGTGTGGTCTGCCAGCAACTCGTGGTTCAGGAGCTTTTTGAGCCAGAGCAGTTGTCTGTGTATTCAATGTAACTTCATGGAGTTTTCTTCTAGTGCAGAGGCTTTTTTCCAGCAGAATTTTAACCTCTCTCCTGTCCTTTATATTTAACGAGGGATGAAAATCCATTCTGGGGACATGTGGTTCACTTGCATGATCCCTACATTTGAGTGGCTTTTTATAGACACCTGGAAGCAGTTGTTGCTGAGGCTAAAAGACCTGTCTCAGTCACCAAAGGAAAGCTGTTTGTTTATACATCCACATCTAGAGCAAAGGAGTTAGGTGCCCTTGTGAAAAATGACTGGAAGTGCTGAGTGTGAAAAATACCTGTCATACTTGTGCCTGGGTCTGGGAGACACTGGCCTTTCACTGGCATAGCAGATGCAACTGGCTAGTTCCTCTCAGTCAGAGGATTACCACACTGTTCCTACAGTATCTTCTTGCAAAGAGACTTTCTCACTCGGATTTTTCTGCAGCACAAAGATAGACAGATGGTCCTCTGTGTTTTGGCCATCAATAAAGGTGGGGCAGCAAGGATTGATCAACTGGTGTCCCTGCTCAGTTGATTCCTCAGGAAATAGGCCTCAGCTTCTTTGCTTAGACTGAACTCAGTCTTAGCCCATTGGGGATCCCATGGAGCATTTCTGGAGTCCAGGCTGGTTACTGTGTGTCAGTGTGGGAAGATGCAGCCCTTACCTCTGAAAGAGTATGGTGGGACCCCCTTTATTGCAGACCTGACTATTAACACGCAGCAGCTTTTTTTCCCCCCAGCTCCAGCAGAAGGGTCAGACAATCACTAGGGATGGCAAGAAGGACACCTTCAAAATCTTTGGTTTGCTTTAGTGCAGTTTGAGTAAGGGACTGGCCAGAGCAATTACCAGCATGCAACAAGATGCCTGCCCATGTTCATTGGAGTGTGTTTCTCCACTACGTGTCAATACAAACCTAGAGCCATTTTTCAGAGTTTGCCAATGGCTGTAATTGAAAAGGCATGAATTGCCCTCAAGAGATTCCCCACTGCTCTGCATTATTATCTACTGGATGGCAGCTCTATAGGCCATGTATCATTTTTTTCAAATAACCAGTTAATTACTAAATAAAACAACCCAGCTTTCAAGCTGATTAGCCTAGATTAATGACCAGCAGCGTGTTTCACTCTCCTCAACAATTTATCATGGAAAAGAACTACGTCTTTAATGATTTAGGTACCTGGTCTATTGAGGCTTGCTCCAATCTGCACAGCCTCCAATTTGATTTAATTGCTCTTCTTAGTTTGTGACCTGGAAAAAACCAAGTGACAGCTCCCATTAGTGAAGCCCAGCTTGCAACTCGCTTGCAGTGTTACAAAGGCTCACTGGGTGTCTTTCTCTGCTGACTTCATTAAGAAGATATATAGAGGTCAAGTGTCACTTTGGCACAGAACAAGTACCACGCCGTTTATCAGCTGGAACAGGTTGAATCAACCTGTGTATTTTATTTAAGTTTATATTCATTGTTTTTTCCTCTTACAGTTTTTAAAAGATGTTTTTAGAAGCTCCTTGTTTTGTTTGAGCACAGCCTGAATTTACAGACTGGTCTTAAAAGCATTAATTGCAGTTCGTTTATTGTTACTTTGGCATGAAAACTTTGGCATTGCACTCCTCTTCAGCTATTCAATAAAAGATCTTTTGTTATAAGGGCCCATTCAGGGACCCTTGAGTTTGCTTCCTAATTAATATTAGACTTCCTCATAGTTGTGCTCTGGAGTACAAATGCCCACTTCCCAAGGATGTTGCTGCAAAGGCGCATTGAATGTGTCTTTAAGTGCATCCTGACTTATTATTGGGCAAATCCCTGAAGTCTTCACTTAGCCAAAACTCCCACTTAAGACAATGGGCCTATGGGAGTTGTCTCATCATTAACTGAGCTCCAGCAGTTGTCTGGCACTCGGTGAACTAAGTCATGGTCACTGCCCCTGAGAGTTTACCATCTACATTAGAGACAAAGACTAACCAAGGCTGAGAAGATAATGAAGCAGCATGAGCTGGAGCTGGGCTCCTGGAGCCAGCATTGCACTTTGTTCTCAAGGTGTTTGTGAAGGGGCAGGGGGACCACTGCTAACAGCACTGGCCACTGTAGCTGTGTTAAAGGCACATTTTGGCATGAGCTGTTGCTAACAGGCTTTTTCAGCGTGCTTTTCAGCAGAGAGGCCAAAATTGATTAAGTCCTTGCTATGTCCTCTCCTTCTAGGGAGATTTGTGGCCCTCCTGGACTGGGAGCTGCTGGCTGCTGAAGGGGGTTGCTTTGCACTGTCTTGTTCTGGGATTTTCCATCTGAAGGGAAGGTAATGTCAGGCTGACACTCTCTAAGGTTCTAAATCCCTGAGGTTGAAGTGCCTGCTGACAAGGCTAGGACAGGCCTATCGCAGACACTTGGATAAACGTTTGTGTGGTACCAGACAGTTCCTAGCTGCAGGTCCCTGATGTTGGCTGTGCAAGTCACCTGGGGAAAGCTCTCTGGTGAGGACAGACATAACCACCGTGTCAGTAACACTGGGGCAAGTGGCAGGAGCACATCCTGCCCATATCAAAGCTGACTCCATGGTGCTGATCACTCACAGAGGCCAGGAGGAGAAGCTTGGACTAAGTGGCACTGATGGGCTGCTGTGGAGGAGAAGGGTTTGGAGAGAGCAGGAGCAGTGGTTTGTGCCTAAGGAAAGGCAAGGTGGGGAAGTGTTAAGTGTTTTCACAGGTAAATTGTTACCTTGTTGTGAGGGGGTAAACAGGCTCTCAAGGCAGCCAGAGACCAACTCCCCTCTTATTTTTTTTTTTGCTATCAAAAATGTAGCAGGCCTAGGAGGAGATGACTGTGACTGTCTGACATACACTCATAGGGAGCTCAGACAAATCCATAATTTCTGTTTCTCCCTTGCCACAGGCAACTGTTACTGCTAATTCTTTTTGCAGGAAAGCAGGATCTTGGGGAAAGGAGGATGGGATTGATTGGTACCAGTGTGAGCATCATTAACATCCTGTGACCTGTGTCAAGTGTGCCATAAAGATTCCTTCCAAGCCTGATAGAATGTTCTAAATGTCCACAGCCTCTTTGATCTACCCTCTGTATAGGCCTAATTACTGCTCTGTCCCCTCATGGCTGTCCTACGTGAACATTGAGCTCTCATATTACCATTACTGGAGAGGCGATTCTTACCCTTACAAAAAAAATCCCTTGCAAAGAATTGCAAAATTATTTCATTTCATATAGTCCTCGCCACTACTCTCAAGAAAATTATGGTACTAGATGCTATGAAGAACAAGGGGAAAGCAGAACCTGTGTAGCAGAAAAACTACCTTGTGCCATGGGTAGGTACATGCATATACCTCCCTACCCTGGGGCTGAATACCCAAAGTATAGAACTTAATATAACCGAGTAGTTGAGGGTTTATTTCCTTTACTTGTCAAGCGTGGATGTGAGAGATGTGATCAAGATTCCAGGTTTTTCACCAATCTTTATTCTTGCAGATAGAAACCCATGTGTCCCTGTGGTGGTGACCCAGTGCAGAAAAGCATCATCTATTCCTGCAGACAGTCTCTGCCCTTGGAGCTTTAGTGCAGGATCCTCTTGCCCTCATTCGTCAGGGCTACGCAGCAGGACAGGAGACCTGGACCAGAGATGCTGGTGGCAGTTACAGAGCACAGCCACTTATGACTGAGTCTGATGGGTCTGTCTGAATCACCTTGCAATGGTCACAAAGCTTCATCCTCCTGACCTCTTCCTTTGCCCAGTCCCTCCCACTGCTATGAGCTATTTGATCTGTGTATGAACCCAGGTGTGAATGAATGTGGGCAGGGGTAAAGCTCTTTCCTCATCCCCTGGCCATGCACCTGAGTTCCTATGGTATACCTTGAACATGTGCCTCAGATCTTCCTTTCAGGAGGTAAGAGCTGCTTCTCATCTGTGCAAGGCGGTGTCTTATTGGGTTTTCTTAAAGCAGCCTAAAATCTCCTAATCCTCCTTTTCTGCCACATGTTTCTTGCTGATTGCACTCCTGATCCCTGGTGCCTACTGATGACTTATTTTTGTCACAAGAGAAGGTGGGTGTTTGCTTTTGTTCAGAATGTGGTTGCCACCAGCTGATAGAAGAATTGTGCGACAAAGCCAGTGTTGGTCCCAGCTGCTGGTGCCTGCACCACTTGGGTGAGGACTGACACGAGGGACGTGTGAGGGCAACAAGTCAGCCAGAGCCACCTTTGTTGCCTGCAAGCAGCTATCAGTGCTGAGCAGTACAGACCTCTCAAGGGAGAAAGAGGAGAAGGGGACGTCGCTCCCATTTCAGACCCTCTCCTGTGACTAATGGGGACAGGTCACAGCCATGGGAATGAGGCACGAGGCATTGATTCATTGAGCTTTTTCTTGTAATGCTGTAGATCTTCATTAATGTTCCCAGTTGTGCTTTCTGCTGTTCCCAGTGGGGCCACTTAATGACATAAAGAGCTTAATAAGGAGAAGCTGTGGTCACAGCTGAGGGGAAGGGTCTGGCTGGCTGCTGCCAAGGGTTGTGCTGTTTATCGCGTGCAGCGTCAGCCTCAAAATATTTCTTACCATTGGAACTGAGAGAATCACTTTGCAGAGAAGGTTACCAAGTGAATGTGGCAGGGCAGAAAGAGAGACCAAGAATGGAGCATGTCTTAGTCTCCATATTGGTGTCTAAAAGCTTTTGGCAGGTACTGGAATGATCTGTTTGCTGTTATGAGCTGTGATTGTGCATTGGCCATGCATTGGAGGTCTTAGAAGCTATGCAGTGGGGTTTTCTACTGGAGTGTTTTTCTGCTTGTTCCACTTTCTCCTGGGGAGAATCCCAGAGCTCCAGACAAGGAGCTTGCTGATGCTGGGCCCAGTGCTGTAGAGCTTGGGGAGCCCAGAGCCCTGTGAAGGATGGAGGAATAAGCAGAGGAAGGAATCTGCTGTATCTGTAAGACTAACAAGCCCCAGAGAGAGCACCTCTGCACACTAGCCCTAGTGAAACCATCAGCTGCAAATATATTACAATTATCTTTTCTACTTGTTGAAGCCATCCCACAGTGCATGTAATTTGCAAGCAAACTCATAATATAAATGTATCTTAGAAATAGGCTTTCTTACTTACCTGAACTGACTTAGCTCCTGCCTCCCCAGGATTTAAGCACATATGCTAAGCATTGACTTTTCCAGCAGTATTTCAGCTGAACAAGCTCATTTTCCAGCTGGAGCTTGGACAGGCAGATTAGCCCCAAGTATGTTATGACAGTTCTAGGTCTGGAATACTTTATTTCAGCAGGAGAAAGTCCTTGCGTGTCACTAGGATATTGGTGTGCAGGTGAACAAATCTGCAGCCAGGGTAGCAGTGGGCTGCTGAGCACACTGTCATACTGAACATAGCTACAAGCCCAGTTTCCATCTTCGTGTGGATTGATGCTCGGCATTTAGTGCAGAGCAGGTGTTAATGGAAGGTCATCTGAGACTTCTCTGCAGCATAATTATGGGGCTATTTCGAGCTTTCTCCTTTGGTTTTAATGCAGATCGATGTCGTAAATTGTCAAGAATCATGAAGTGAAAGTGTCTGCAAGGCTGCTGGACCACCCGCCTTCCAGAACCACCTCTTGCATGCTAAATATAGAAACTCATCACCTGACACCCAAACTTCCAAGTGTTTGGAATGCTTTCCAGCACTGAAAGCATTACCAGAGGCTAAAGGTTGGATCGTGCCACTAGCATAAAAAGCAGGCGGATGGAGTTGCTGCTGGCTCTGCAGTGTGCAGGGCCTGTGTGGAGGCTGCGTGGGCTGGTTTCCCCAGGTGACACTGTTTCTCCTGCTTGTTCCCATCGGTCACTGCTCTGAGGCTCACACCTCTGTATACACAAACTAGGGCATGGTGCTCCTCTAGCTGGGGGCATACTTCAATTGTCATTCATTGCTCCCCCACATGCAGCAGATCTGCCCTCTTGATTTAAAGAGTTACAGGATCTCTGGCTATATTGGCTTCAGTATCCTCTGCAGCATCAAGCTCTCATTTCAATAAGCCCTGCTTTCCTCCCGCAGTTCTCTAACAGCGTTCTTTGCTCATCTCACCTTTCTTTTCCCCCTCTATTTAAAGGCACTTTATTTAATTTCAGTAACTTTTTGTGGAGGGGAAAGAGGTGATAATTGATACAACGAAAACTGGAACTCTTACCTGTGTTTTTTTCATCCCAGTTTTCAGATTGGCCATCCAGATAACCTTGATGCCCTGGGATTTGCTGCAAGTCTAATAGCACCAGAAAAGCTCTCCCCTGCCTGTAAGGTCCCTGCCACAGCAGGCTGGTGATTTACTTTGCTGACAGGCGTGCGTGTTGCCACGCTGCACGCCGTAGCTCTGCTCCATCCCTTCTGTGCCGGGCGCTCCCCGATCGCGCTCCTGCCGCTCAGGTTGCCGCTCTCTTGTTGCTTAAATGTTTTTATCACGAGGAACAAAAGTAAGTTGGAAGGGAATTGTTTTTAAAATCGGGACTAACCCCTAGGCTTGGTGGGGCTCCTCAAACAGGGATTCCCTTTGCTGGGGCAACCGTAATTTTTTCCGGGGTGATGTTGCTATAGAGATGGTGTCCGATCTCTCTCTGTTAATATCGCCCTCTTGGCAGGGCCCTGAATAGGCGCTGAGGTAGGTAAATGTATGCGGTGACACCGAGCGGGTGATTTTATTCTGACAAATTCCTGCAACGTTTGTTTCCAGGCTTGTCTGAGGGCCGGGACGCAGTGTTGGGCTTTTTGTCCCACGTGCTGCCCTTGCGGGGACGGAGTTAATGGAAGCCTTGTTCGGAGCCGCTGGGGCAGAAATTTTTGTGCTGAGGGAGACAAAAGCCGAACAGGCCACCTCAGAGGTTGCTTTGGGAAGGCCGTCGCTTGTGGGCTCTCAAAGGAAACGGGAGATAACGCTCGGCCCAGGAGACTCATCGAGCATTTTCAAGCACCCTCCCTCTCTGCCCCGCCACCTTAGGCACGCACATCTGCCTCCTGCAGCATCTTTCCTGGGGTGGCACGGGGGGGATTTCTTCAGAAGACATTAATCGGTGTTGGTTTTTCACAGCCTGGTGAGGGAATAATTGCCAGCCTTGTGAGACGTGGCTCGGAGGTGCCGTCGGAGCGGAACGGCTGCGATGGGGCTAGCGGCAGAAAGCAGCAACAGGAAAGGGCACAACGTGCCCATACCAGACCGTGGAGCTGTGCGGACTGGTCCCAGCACAGCTCTGCCCCTCGGTTGTGGTTGCACCAGCAGGTACACCTGGGAGTTGAGCGGGGACTCAAAAAACAGTATCTAGGCTGCCAGCACCAAAACTGCGTGTCAGCAGCTCTCTGGTTTTAGAGGATCAGAATATTTGTGTGTGTTGTGAATACTCCTGTGCTCTCAGGAGGGCTGCAGCTCCTGGAGTCATTTGTTTATGACAGGCCATCAGCTGTATTTAATGGAGAGATATTCACAGGGTCCAAGAAACTTTGCATGCCATGAAGGCTGTGAGGTGCCCACTGAAGGGGGCACATCATGCAGAAGAGAGATCCCCACCGGGCTCCTTCTAACTGGACCATGCTCGAGGCCCAGCTTCTGCACCTCGTCAGCCTTGGGGCTGGGAACACAGCAAGGTGTATTAGGGCACCTGAATAATTCTGGAGTGGTAGAGGCAGGTCATTGTGATGCAGAAGACTTCCAAGGCAGGACTGGATAAAGCACTTAACCCCAAAGTCAGGCTGGTGGTGTTCCATGTCTGCTGCTGTGCTCTCTGGGGACAGCAACATTTCAGCAACAGGGAAATGTATTCAGCAAAAATTGATCCAAGGGCACAGGATCTTCAGAACTGAGCAATGCTTTATCACTACAAAATATGGCCTTTTGAAGCTACCAATTTATAAGAGAGGAAATAATTTCTAATGAATAAATTATTGGATTTAGTCTGTTTCTGCTCTGTAAGTGTCCTAGTTTTTCAGATGTACTTTGGAAGTTTGGGGAGTTCCTTGCTAGCCTGCCTGGGAGGGACAGTGTTTTGCAGTGAGTGGAATGTGAAATAACTTTTTTCTGAGTTTTCCTGTTTAGCAATAGTCAGTCGTATCACTGTTCTTCTGACTGGGACCGAGTATCTCTTGTAGTACAAATAACCAGATCAATCCAATTGGATGTTGGCATTTTTAATGCAACATATTTGGGTGTTATATCAGTTGTGGTATTGATGCAGAGATTATTAATCAAAGGCAGCCTGTGGGCTCTGATCAATAGAAGGCTCCAGGCTGCTGGGTTTTCTCTTTTTTTTCTTTTTTTTTTTTTCTTTTTTTTTTTCCCTTAGGGCATCTTTTATTCGTCCCACCGCGCTCCCCTCTCACTGCCCCATCCACACTG
>WTSP01007099.1:4834-19010 GCA_025331215.1 Actenoides lindsayi | reverse complement strand
GGTCCGGCCCGGCGCGCTCTGGCCCCTTCCCCCGGGCTGGGGGGGGGGCTCCCCCACCCCCCGGCCCCGGAGCCTGCCTCGGAGGGCTGGAGCGGGGGGGGGGGGAACTCCTCCAGGAGCCCGGCCCGGGGGTGAGGAGAATCGCAGCCCGGCGCGGGTTGGGAGGGTTAGGACGGGCTCTGTCCTCCGCCGCGCCTACTCCCTTCGGCCACAAAGGCAACCAACCACCTCTCTGCCGCAAAGCAGGCCACAGGACTCTACGGGAATGCAGCGTTTGTTCGGTCCCTCCCAAGCCCTTACAGGAACAACACTTCAGCCCTCGAAGACACGATTTGATACCGCTGAGTGCAGGCGAACAAAGGATATCAGAGCAGTCGGCTCCGAGACCCCCGCTCGCTTCCACCGAGAGCTTGGGCTGTAACACAACAACACCGTGTGCTGTAGCTGTGGCTATCAGTTGATTGTTTTTTCCACGAAGCCCGTGGTCACGCCGTAGTAATGCCATGTTTGCATTTTAGGAGGTTTTTTCCCTTCACGTTATCTAGAGGTGTAGCTTTTGTGAACTTCTGCCTTCCTTTACTGGTCCGCCCGCTCTCCAGAGAGTGGGTTAATGATCTCTCATCTAGCACTAGAAAGCAAATTTGAATAGTGCGTTTCTGAAAAATAGATTATGAAGCAAAAGCAATAAATCAACCGTGCCAGCTTAGCACATTCCCGTGTACTTCTGTGGAACAAATACCTTCTGCTATAAGAGAAGTTAATTAACAGAAAGAAAATAATAAAAAAAAAATCATTCATCATTCACCATGAAAAGTTTTTTCACAGTACTAGTCACCAGACATAAGATTTCTGCAAGAACCTGCCTGGCACCCCCTCGGTAGTAGGCTCGGGATGCGTGGAGGTGTGCTCCTTTAGGAGCTGCAGAAGAAACCACGGTGCATTTGAGCCAAATGGGATCTGCCCTGTTGCAACATAACGCTACAACCAACACAAGTCCTGCAGCCTTGCGGAACGAGCACAAGTACACAGCAGTTATTCATAAAGAGTATAAAAAGAAGTTACAAGGGCAACTAAATAAATATTAATCATATAAAAACCCTTTGTAGCTTTATTAGATTCCCTCTTGTTTAGCCAAAGGGTAATTTGATATTATTACTGAATTATACACTTAAGTCGATTACATTAGCATGCAACAAACCATAAAATATGCCAAAAAACCCCAAGTTACGTGATTCTAATAGACTGAACTTGTGACTTTACCACAGGATACCGAAACACTAAGAATCAAGTACTTTTTATTTGTTAAAAAAATTCCTACCAAAGTGCTGACAGCCACAAGAATTACGTTTTAGCATAGATCAGACTTCACTAAAGGCTACTGTTCAGTGCTGGGTCATGCCGTAGTCCTATCGTCCATCTGTGCTTTAGGAAAGCCAAAATGATTATGCTCAGGTGGATCAGTGTACAAGAGACCAATAGGTGGCTGAACAAGTTTTCCATCTTCAACAACTTATTTTCTTGATCTCTGTTCCCGTACCAATTTTCTCTTCGCTTCCTCCTTCTCTGAAACTGGGAGAGCTCTAAATGTTCAGGATGTGGGTAAGTCAACACAGAACCTCTGGCTGCCACAGGACAGAGTAATGTTGCTGTGGCCCAAGGCCTGAAGATAGTCTGGAGACTACCATGTAGACAGTCTGTACTCTATCACACTTGAGTAGACTTCTTCCTTTCTCAGAAGCTTCTGCAGCTGTCAGACCAGCACTCTGACTCCCCTTTCAAAGCAACACCTCCTCTATCTCCTTGATAAATGTTGTGCAGTACTTGAGCTGAAAATTCAAAGCTCCAAAATTCACAGGATTGGAGGGATATCATACAGTATGAACTGAGATCATACAGTATGAACTGAGATCATACAGTATGAATTGATGCACCTTCTGAAGACAGTGGCACAAGGAAGCCTCTTCTCACAGGTTATTCTGACAAGCCAGAGAAATTGTTTTCTCGGAGCTCAGCAACGCTCAGAGCAAGGTGTCCATAGGCAACACCAAAGCAGCGCTGACACTTTCAGCCTGGAGAAGTCCAGAAGAAACAGAAGCCAAACACCTCTTGGCTGAGCCCCAGGGAAGGGGGCTCTTCTTGGGAAATGGGCTGTGGGCAAATTCCTGCATTGCATTCCTACGTGGCCCCAGTACAGCTTTGGAAGTAAATACAGGGACTGATCAACTCGCTCACCAAGATTTACAGGCAAAATAAAAGCATTCAGCCATCCCAACAGAGGAAAAACAACACTGAGACTCGATACGACCCGCTGAGTCCATCCTCTCACCAAAACTGCACCTCAGCCTGATGTTCACCACCCAAGCCCACCTGAAAGAGGCAACCAGGTCCTGCCACAAGGGCGTGGAAATAAGTAGATTGGGGAAACAAAACTCAGTTTTGCATCCCTTCAAGCGTCAAGGTATTTCCACAATTTCAAAAGATCTCCGCGTCTTCCATCCTTTGCTATAATTGATAAAATATTGATGGTGTTGTTTATAGCTTCAATGACTGGTTTCTATGGCTACATATCCCACTTCAGCTGGGTATTTACTCACCTGAAAAGACCGTCCTGCAATACTGTGTGTTGAAGGTATCCTTCAAATCGCACAGTTTGCTAAATGAAGAGGTTTTCTGCTAAATATTTTCAGTCCCGCTTCCCTGAAAGTATACATATTGGTCAGTTGCAAAGTGAAGATTCTTACTGAGAGCTATTTCTAACTTCCAGGTTGAAATGCAGCACAGACTGTATCGGCAGTAATTGCACCTTCTCCATACAGACAAATACTGCATTTAGAAATGGTTATTTCCACTTGACAGGAAGGAAAATCGAGAGCAAAAATGACAAGGCAAAATGACTTGTCACTGTCACAACTCTTCAGCAGAATGACTATTGAACCGTCTCTTCCTAAACTTCTGTGCTATATCCTTTTAGATCAAATTTACCTTTCCTTGGGAGATAGCAAGCATCAGTTTTCCCTGAACACATAATTCCTTTGAAATCTGGAAAGTCATATTTAATGTTTTCAAGCATTCAGCATCAGAAAATTAAGAATCTATATTTAAGAGAAACTTGCATCACGTAGTTTAAAAGTTTCTTAACTTGAGAATTCATAGCCGAGATACAACCATTTTTCCTCAGACATGTTATTTCTACTACAAAGCCAACTTTTGATTTCCAACTGTCTTACCCTACCTTTTACATTAAGTCCGAGGGCTTTTTTTAATGCATCCTAACAGAAACATCTTCCCTGAAAACATAGTTGAGTGGTGAGGGAGCTCTCGAGCACTGAATGGGACACAGGGTCAGTGGGAAAATATTATTAAAGGGAGATGTTTAATGCGGGTGCAAAGGCTGCATTAAACACTTGGGGGTGCAAAGGTGCATGTCGGTAGGAGTTATACACTTCACGGCATTGCTGGCCCAGCTCTACCACTAACATCCCATAAGGTGATTTACTAGTATTTGCATCCCTATTTACAGCCACAACTCCATCTGGGGCTGTCAACTGACCACTTCTCATCTTTTCCTATGCCTTGGCTTTCCCACTTGTTAAAAGGCTGTCAATTCACCCCTGTATTTACACTGCAGGTCAAGGCAGCATCCCCCCATGCCCAAGTATTGCCTGAGGACTTCCTTGATACCCTCCTGGTTTTTACTACAGCACGCAAAGAAGGAAGATTTAAGCTTACTACATTTGTGAATCACTCCACCCTGTTTGCACTAGTGAACAGGGTTGCTCACAGAGTGCCACCCTACGAATGCTGCTAACAGCAAGGAGCACTACTGAGCCTCCCTGTGCTGTTTCACAGTCAATTTGTAGCCTAGAACAGATGAACAGCATGCTGCAACATTCCTTTCTGTTCCAGTTCACTAGATATTACCAAAAGATAGCTGAAAACAAATAAGTATGGCCTTCAATACATCCACTTCCTTCAGGACCTTGTTGACATCTTAAGATATTAACCTATCCATGTTGTACCCCATTTCTTCCTTCTTGTCACCCTCAAAAACTTATTATTGACTTACACCTGAGCCACCAAAACAGAATTCACCCCCATCCCACATGCTTTAAATAAGAAGTCAGCCAGCTCAGCCCAATGAAACTTCAGGGGTGGGTTCTGCTGAACCCTGGAACTTCTGTGCTGGGGCTGCTAAGTGGACTCACCCGTTTTCCTCGGCTGCAGGGCTGAATGGCTACCTCCCTCCAGCTGGGGATGGCACCACCTTTAACAGCTACCGCTGCTTTCTACAGCAAGTATTTAAATGCAGCTGGAGAACAGAGCATCATTAGACCAGCACTACACCTTGGTTCCACATAATCTCTCCCACTCCTGATGATTTTACATCCTATGAAGGTAAAAAGCAGAAGGTAGGGAATAGAAATAACAAGGCTGTTGGTTAGTCTCCACCTTTCTCTGAATACTTACAGGCTTAATTCCTCAGGTGAAACTCCAGGGCCCTCTTTAACCTTACCGGATAATGCCTCTCTCTGAACCAACCTCTTTGAATTTACTTGGAGAACAATGTTCTTGATTTCTTTCAACCCACAGATGCAAGATGCTATTTTCTAGCTAGCTAATGGTCACTCAGCACAGGTACAAACAAGTATTGAGATCAAAAATGATGCACAGGCTGCAGCAGTGTAACGTGTTGATGGCTATTTCGTGGCCATCCCGGTGATGGTATTGGTACTTCTCAGGAATAAGATTGAGCTTTAGGCGCATTTGTCAGCCCCGAACAGCTCTTGTGGCACAACACACACTGCAATGCCCGGAAGAAAGCACCAGAACTAAGAACAAATTCTTACTTGGGTGTTACTTGCCTACAGAACAAAACTTGAGAAGAGATCAGGCATACTCCAAGCTTGAGTAGCCTGAACAATGCTGATGTTCCTCATGAAATAGCCTGCCTTTCATGGGGCTGCTCCCAGCAACAATGCTCTTTTCTCCCATCAATCACTCATATGGAAAACCTGAAACCAATCATCCTTAAAAATGAATTAATCATCCTTAAAAATGAATTAATCACTTTCCCAGGAACTTTCACCTCCAGCAGTACTTCCTACTAGTAAGTGCTTTGCTATTGCTTGTAGAGCATTAGGTAGCACTATGACTAGCTGTCTAGGAATACCGAGTCCTTCTCTATAAGTTCCTGGAGCACCAACTTCGTGGGCTATTCGGTGTGTGAGAGTTTTTATTTATTTTTGTTCAATGATAAATGTTTGGCTTTTGTTATTTCTGTGTTTTTACTAATATTAGGCTTTTAAGATTAACAGGTAGGTAACAGTACCAAAAAACCCAAATCTATTCCTAAGTGATAGTTTGAATGGCAGACTTTTATTTTGGTTTTAAGATATGCTAAAGTGTTCCAGAGTCTTGCAGAAGAGTAATTTTCTGTGTTAGATGATAGCTGCTGAAGTAGATCACTTTAGGAGTAGACACTGTAGCTGATAAAAAGAATAAGGTAAGTTTAGCAGTGAAATAAACCTATAGATCTCCTTCGAATTAACAAGAAGTTGGATTAGGACTCATATCCTTATTGAAGACCACTTAAATATTATGTAGCAAAGACAAAATAGGGAAAATGAGCAACTGTATCTGTCTGGAGCCTTCTATTCCAAATATTTCAGTGCACCATGTGTTGGCTGTTGTAAGCACCTTTAACAACTCTAATTGAAGAGACAGAAGCCTGATCATCCAAGTATTACTCTGTATATAACTTTCTCAGTATTTATATCAAAGCTTCTTATACATATTTTTTAAAAATCACTAGTAAGAGCTGTACTGGTGCTGTCATCCAGGTAACTTCCCAGTTTCTGGATGAACTGTGTTGGGGGTGTGACCCATTTAGAAGTCGGGGCTCTTGCCAACAGCAGCTTTAGACTGAAATCACTTGAATGTTGCTATTACTTACCCCAATATAACTAAAACAGGCGATGGATATGGTAAGGAAATGGCTTAGTATGCTGGGATGTGATGCACACAATGAAAAGCAAATGCAATGCTTGGGGGTCTAGAAAGCTGAGATAAGCAATAGCTAAGTTTAGCTATAATTACACTATGCACTACATAGGGAAAATTGATAATGTTACTTATGGCTACTTCTCTGAGGGTGGGGGAAACAACAGAAGGGTAGCTGGGTCTTTCTGAAACTGAAGTAGAAAGAAAAGCTCCCAAATAATCACCTAAAGAAAACAAAGTTCTTTTAGCTCACTTTTGTAAATTTCTGTAATATCCTCTCTTTGGTTTCTTTTCTGTTCCTCGCTTTTAGTACTCTATTGAAATTCCTTTGCATTTTCTTAATGCAACTATAGTATTTTCCCTGTATCTGTCTATCATTAAGCACAATTGTTTGATATCAGCTGTTGATAAAACAGTAGTTATTGCATATGGTAACTACCCATTAAGAAACTCCTGTGATTTGTTTGTTTATTTGTTTTTAATATGATACTAGTTCTTCTTTCTTGCTGTCAGGAAACCAGGTCCAAATGGCATTAAAACCAATACACAGATTTCTTTCCTATGTTCCAGCTGCTTGTCTTGTTGAGTTTCTGTGTCAGGTAAGGTTACCAAATTAGTGTTAATTGTGTCCTGCAGTTCACTAATAGCTGTTATTTAACAATATTTACCCCTTTGGTAAGGATTGCCTTGATATTTCATAGGGTTATGTGGCACAGGATGTAAACAAATGATGTTGTTGATTCTGTGCTGATCAAGCAACAGGACTTTATTATTTTTCCTGGCACTGTTATCCCATTTAAAACTATCAGAGATTTGCTACTGAGCCAGTAAATTCTTCAATTAATTTACTGTTCTCGTTAGGAGTGTTCACGTCTGTCACATTTGTTCAGGCTATACTCAGAATTGGTCCTGGAACAGGAATTGATTTAAGTCTGTTCTTACTGCGAGAACTGTAATGAGACATTACATCTTCTAATGACAATCTGAAAAGGCACAGGCCTATGTAAGCAGAGAGATGAGAAGGGATTTTCTCATCTTCTTGGACTTAAGAGCAGAAGATGGTGTTTGGTTGTTGCTGTGTCATTTAACTGAATGAAGAGACTGTCTTGGAGTCACGAGATAGTTGAGGTCGGAGGGGATGTCTGGAGATTATCTAGTCTGACCCCCCCCACCCTGCTCCGAGCAGGGCCACCTGCAGCAAGCTGCTCAGGGCCACGTCCACTCAAGTTTTGAATGTATTCAAGGCTGGAAACTTCACAGTGTCTCTGGGCAACCTGTTCCAGTGTTCAACATCACAGCGGAAGAAGTGTTTTCTTAAGTTTAAATGGTATCTCCTGTATTTCAATTTGTGCTCCTTGTCTCTTGTCCTTTCAGTGGGCACCACTGAGAAGAGGCTGGCTCATTCTTTATTCCCTCTTCAGAAAAGATTCCAGCAACCACTCTTACTTGTATTAATGACACACTGTCTATATTATACATTCATTATTGATTTTGTGGTACCAAATGCACCCAACTGGGTACCTGTCCCAGTAGTGCTATCGTCTCACTAGGTCTTCATCCTTGCTGCTCCTCAGGTTGCCCTGTGCTCCCATAGTGCTCATGACCCTAGACTGCAGAAATTCTCTCCTTGTCTAGTTTACTGAAGTACAGCCAGGAGATAGCTCTCTTGTCTTCAGAAAATCTGTCCCGTGGTGCAAGCGCAGACTAGATGCTCTAAATGTACAAACCATGATGTTACCTCAGGCAAGAGATAAGTCCTAACTCCAAGTAAAGGTCTAAAACTCTAAGTGTATACTCTGTATCTGAAGCATCCCTGACAGTAAGCATGACTGAATTTGGAAAACATTCTTGAAAAGAAGAATTAGTGGAGAAAATTGTGCTGTCTTCAGCAGTTGCAGGTATCAGAATTGCTGCTGTTCCCAGTGCAATCAATGCTCAGTCACACTTTTTATCATTATATTCTTGTTGCATATGACTTCAGGTCCTAAAGTTTCTATTAATCTAAAAAAAAAAAATTAGTCTCTTCAAGTTTTTATCTATACAGGTACTCATCCTGTCCCTTCCTATTTTGTAGGATGATATGCTGGAATCCTAAACAACAGTCTGCTGTAGGATGTGCAGATTTGTAATATTCCAAAATGCTCTGAATATAACACCTGCTGAAGAAATCTTAGTAAGAGGTATGCATGTGTCAGCGGAAGATATCCCTCTTTTCTGTGACTGGTCTGAAGATGGGCCTGCTCTAACTACCGAGTGCTAAATCCAAGAACCTAATGGGTGCCAGATGGAGTACTGTGCTACCCTTTTATGTCTAGATGCTGATCGTGATTTAAGAGTAATAGACCAAAATGCTTGTTAGCTCTAATGTTAGAGGTAGCTGAAGGGAGGCAAAAGGAAGAATAGCCATTTAAGACAAACTTTTCTATCTCGGTCCTCTATTTTTCCTCTCCCTGTCATCTTTTTCCCTTTTAATCAAAATGCTGTTTCCAGAAAACTTTGCTCTGGTATTACTGTATTGCAGTAGCAACTATATGGAAATATTCATTATATGACCACATCTATAAAAAGATGACCCCAGATTATAAAACATTGAGTTGCAATTGTAACTTCCATGAGAGAATACAGTGTGCAGGAACTTCCCCAGCGCAAGCTGGTCTGTATCTAAAAGCACTATGTGTAACCTGGACTTCAGAGGAGTCCGTCAAGGCATTTCTACTGGCTTTGTAATCCTGGTGACGTTATTTACCCAAAGTAGACTTTAGATGACTGCACAGAGCTTTATTGGAGATGATTCAGAAAGGTCAAGGTCCGAGGCGAGTGGTGAGCCAGCCTGTGTGGATGTGCTGATGTCTTGGACTGACGAGTGATGTTCCCTGTACAGGAAGAAACCTCAAATGGCTCTCACTTAACCTGTAATTTGGGACTCTCGTATGCCCAAGCATAATGCAAATCCATTGTCTTTCTTGTTTGAAATTACTGACAACAGAAGGATGAAATGGAAGTTCAAGGAAATGGTTTTAATAAGCACCACCTCAGAGCCTCATGCTGACTCCAATTTTCTTATGTCTTAACCTGATTTGAACCCTCGAAGTTATGTGCCAGCACGTTAACACTTGTGTTTTGTGTTAAGTCAACTTTTTTTACTACAAAAAAGGGTTTGAAAGCACACATTTGGTGGTAACTGCTATTCTAATTGAAGACTGAAGCCATTGATACAAGAGATTTTAGAGTTGTGATGACACTAATTTGCAGGGAAATAAAGTAAGGAAAGACATTAATGTCTTCCTTCCAGCATTTGCATTAGCAACGCTTGTTCTACACCAAGGATAATGGAAATTGGGTACTGATTTGTATCTGAGAGACCCAGTGGGTCAACCACAAACTCTGCAGCTACTCAAAACTATAAAAGTGCCTTCGTGTTTTTTTTAATTCAGCTGATCAACACACTTAATTGTTGCACATCAAGTGTTTGTGGAGTTAGTGGTCTGAAGTACTTCAGAGATCAGCTGCTAAGGTTCCTGAGTTTTGGATTGCACTTTGGTATGGTTTTGTTGTTTGTTTGTTTGAGGGTTTTTTTGGTCATCCTTCCCACCCCTTGCTGTGTGCTGCATGTATCTTGATGAATTGTTTTTCAAAGCATGGGAGAGAGCACGAAAAAAGAGCACGTGGAAGAACTGTGTCTGTATAGGAATGTGGTGGGAAAGGAAGCTGTAACAAACCAGCTCCTGATTCCCATCTTAGACTGGTTGGACAGTGCCTTTTACTGTCAATTTTTGATGGCTGTTATTTCTAACAACTTGTGGGAGACACGAGTTAAACAAAAAAGGGTAAACCTCTGTGGGAGGAAGTTTTGATTTGTCTAGACAGAGCTTCCTTGACATAATGTAGATAATTGTTCCCTAGCCTCCTGCAGATAGCAGCTCGGAGCAGCTACAGCAGCAGTGTATTTATGCCTGTTAAACCAGAAGTTCTGCCTATTGTTTTTCCTGCCTTCGTCACTTTCCACTGCTACAGCCCAGCTATGTTATACCGGGACATTAAACATTCAGCATCCAGAATGTCTAGACAGGCTGAAAGACGCTCTGTGCTCTGTTTTTCAGAGTCAACTTTCCTAACAACTAAAAGGCTCTTTGGAAAGAGAGGGTGGCGGAGTTCCTAGTGCGAGAGACAACTTCGGGCTGCCTTCCGAGGCCAGAGTGGAGTAACCCACTCTGATACCAGTTTCTACAAGTGCACAGAATTCCTGTGCAAACCTCCCCTTACTCCCCAGAGAGGCTTCAAGCCTTTGACAGTTATTGCTAATGTCTTAAACAGCTTGCACTTGTATTCTAGGAATACAAGACTACATTGAAATGTACCTGTGAGCTGGTAATGTCCTGCTTAAGTAACGGAGGAATGGAGTAAAGGGTGACTGACTTCCTTGCCACTGAAGATGGGAAACATCAAAGATCTTTTTGAGGCAGAAACAAGTGGCTTCCATTTAAAGTACAGCACCTGTGGATCAACATATGGATTTTGCTGTGCATATCTGCTGGTTTTAGCAATGCTACACAAGCAAATAAAGCCGAACTTTTTTCCATACGACTTTCCATATAATCTTGGTCACTTTTTCCAGTGCTGACCTGAGCCACTCCTCATATAGGAAGAAGCAAATACTTGTTTCTTGCAGGGTGGAACTTAACATTGCTTCTAGAACTTTGTAAACTGAAAGTTAAATACAATGTAAGGGATGATGATCCTGTTGTTGTTAATCTACCTGCGCACTCTGTATGATTTTGCTATAGATCATAGAAACCTGAAAATCCAATGTTTTATTTATTTCTTTTTTATTTTGGACTCTAGGACAAGCCTGGGAGGCTTTGTCAGGAGTGGGAAGGAAAGAAGGGCAGTCAGCCTGCATGGCATTGACTGCTGGATTCTCGTGCTGCCTGTAGGAGTGAGGACACGAGGGTGCTCCTATCCAGCTATGCCTTTGGGGTCCATCATAGCTTTCCCTTCCATGGGTGGCTGGAGATTCATGGGGAGCCTCGTGCCAATCCCCTTAACTTCCAGTGAGAGAAAACAGCAACCTTGTGTAAGTGCTTAATAACCTAGGCTTTTTGAAGCAAAGTAAATTTTGCTGTTTTACGGAAAGATGAGCCCACCAAGAACAGAGAATATCAACAAAGCCTCCAGACTGGTAACCAGGGTGTTGAGAAGCAGCACAAGACAAATGCCCAAATCAAAGAGGACAAAAAATGGTATGTGAGCACCCAGTATGGTGGAGAGATGAAAAGGATAACATTTTGTTACCTCTGGTAATGACGGTAAAAGGTAGGTGGCAGATTGATCTTATGCCATTCGAAGTCATATAACTTAACAGAAACCTGGTTACAATATTCAGCAGGTGAAAGTGCTGGAAAAAAAGGATGGGCTTAGATGAGTTAGAAATCTACCATAAATCATTTAGGGACTAGGGAAAAAAGTCATCTAAAGAAGCTTGCAGTTTCATTTGTCAAGAGATTGAAAGGTGACTTAAGCATGTATACATCCTTGTGGAGAGATAACAAGTGCAAAAGAGGTCTTTAATCTATCATTTAGAGCACAGCAAGAACCAATGACTGGAAATTAAAGGCAATGTTTAAAAGCATGTGCCTAGTTTCCTAGAGGGAAAAACAATTTACTGATGGGGGAAAAAAAAAAGATAAATAAAATCAATATTCTGATGCCTTCAAATTGATATCCTTTGTCAGCAGCACTGCTTCTAGAAAACAAAAGTTGTCTGACACAACACATGAAAGAATGATTTGTGTCTTGGGTTTAAGTCAGATGAAATGGTTTTGGGAGAATGCAAAGACATGACATCTCTTGAGAGACAAGGAATCCAAATCAATGAAGAGACAGAAAGCATTGATTCAGTGGGTGGGTATGTTAATAAATCAGGATCTTGTATAATAAACCATCTTCCTTAAATGCATTTTTGGTCAGTAGTTTTGACTAGACTTGTCTTAGGAGGAATAAGGAAGGCATAGTGAAGTCAGATGGCTGAAGACTAACTTTTGGTTGTACATAGGAATTACTATCCTGGCTCACAGTGGTGGTCCCCCTGAGTAGCTCTTCTAGTTGACTGGGATGTGCTGCTCTGGAAGGGTGGGAGAGAAGGAAAGGGAAACCTGATAGCTCAGTGTCCTTTGCTGTCAGCCTTTTGACTTGCTGGATAATGTGTGATGTAGTCCTTCAGCTCTTGGTACTGATTAGGCTTTTCTGAAGGTGGAGGGGAGGTTTAGGCTCTGTATTTCAATGGACACTTGGCTATAATAAAGGGAATATCAAGGTCTAGAAAATATGCCATAGAGGAATTGTGGTTCTTTCTTCAAGGGAAGATGTAATAGTTCAGGCAGTGGTTTCTGTTTTTAAAGTTGCTGCAAAAATAAGTTAATACTTTTCCTTTCATACTTTGGGGAGACAGAATAAAAACTCCTGAATACCCCTTCACTCAGCTTAACTTTTATACAAGGAAAATTTTTTCTAGTAGGATAATGGACTAGTAGAAATAGCTAAGAAAAGGTGTGTTATCTCTGTTGAAAGGCTTCAGGAACTGGTAGGACAAGACATACCTTGAAATGACATGGGTGATCCTGGTTTTGTTATGTAGCAGATAAACTTGGGGCCCTTTCTGGTTCTACAATTGAGTTGTTGTTTTTGTTTGCTTGTTTGTTTTTCCTGCCTGCCCCGTTTGGGCTAACTGCCATGGGTTGGTGCCCTGTTTAGCTGGAGGCTATGACTCTCTGCAGACGGATATTGTGCTGAACAAGGTTCTAAGTGGTGTCAAAGAATGTATATCTCCTCTTCATTTTAAGTAAAATCTATCAGACAGTTCAAAAGGCAAACATTGTTCCCTGATAAAAATGCAGCTGGTGTGCACATGAGCTTAGTCAGCAGAGTATAAAATAGCATAAGCTTTCCACAGTGATCAGAAACATCAAAAGCAGTAAGTGTTTTTTAAAAATATCTCCAACAGATTGCTATAATTATTAGATGTTATGCATCACACGTTGTGAGGGGGTACAGATGAGATGATATTACCCACACAAGAGAAAATATTATGGCTTTGGTCCATGTCTCTGGACACAGATTTCAAAACCCAGAGAGAGGGTGGGTCATCAGACACCAGAGTATCCAGCCTGTCATTTAAAACGAGTTTGCTCTCATGAGAGGCATACATTTACTGCAAAATTCAGCTGCAGTTTTTGAGCACATTAATAGTATTAATGCCACTCTGTGTGGGAGCTGGGGAGCAATAAACTACAGAAATCTGCTCAGTGGACTGCCTTGCTGAGATGCACTGGTCTATAACCCTGGTGTGTGGTTATACTTACCTACACAGTAGTGTTGGCAGGTCCATGCACAATACTCTTCAAAAACCTTTCTGTCTCTAGCTTATCCGACAGAAGTAGGGGAGTGAGACACATAGCACTGCTGCTTTGTGAGAGTGTCTCAGACACTTCTGATTCGGAAATGGGCTTTTCTGTTGCCTCTGCTTGCTCTCGCTGGGCTGCATCTCATGTTTTCAACTCCAAATGGAAGAGATAAGGTAGGATGGACGTATCACGGCTGCTAGGAGAACAAGTCTCAGGTGGAGCTGTTATGAACTTTCCTCTTTCTCTTTACATCACATTTCCCTTAAGAAAAAAAATTCTAAGGGGTGCTCTTATGCTTCTTTTAAGAAACAAAGAATCAAAATCATTTAACTCATTGCAACCAGTCTTTAAAAGTACAAATATTAAGAGGGCACACTTTTCTTTTGTTTTTTTTCCCTAAGAAAATTCATCATTCTGCGAAAAGGCTTATGCAATTGTTGATTGGTCGTATCAATTTTTAATCAGATTAATTTTTTTTTTAATTACTGGGCTCTGTTCTATTATGCTGCAGTCAAAACAGGCTAGTGCTGGAGCGGTGGAAATGCTTTGTCTTTATATTGACAGGACTGTTCTGGATTTCTTTCAGTGCCCTGTCTTGGTCTTATCTGCTTTCCCTGACCTATAACTCATTGAACTAACAGTGCTAGACATGAGTCTTTGCAGTCTTGGGGGGGGGGGGGGGGGGGAGAGGAGGGGGGGGGGGTCTCGGGGCCCCCTCTTTCTTTTCCCAACTTCTCTCTTTCCCAAGATCGCCCCCCAGGGAGAAGTTTTTTTTT
>WTSP01007097.1:31489-43467 GCA_025331215.1 Actenoides lindsayi | reverse complement strand
CCAGGCCAGGATGCCACTGGCCTTCTTGGCCACCTGGGCACACTGCTGGCTCATGGTCAGCCAGGTGTCCACCAGCACCCCCAGGCCCTTTTCCTCCAGGCAGCTTTCCAGCCACTCCTCCCTAATTTTGGAGCATTACCTGGGGTTGAGGTGACCCATGTGCAGGACACGGCCCTTGGCCTTTTGAATCTCATATGATTGGTCTCAGCCCATGGATTCAACCTGTCCAGATCCCTCTGCAGAGCCTCCTACCCTTGAGCAGATCGACACTCCCACCTAACTTGGTGTTGTCTGCAAACTTGCTGAGGGTGCTCTCAATCTCCTCCTCCAGACCACTGATAAAGATATTGAACAGGAGTGGCTCCAGCAAGGAGCTTTTGGAAATCGTTTTGGGAAAGGGTTTAGAAACTCCAAACATCAATGAGGTTGCCACGGCCGAAGTATCATAAAAAAAAAAAAATAAAATTATAACCCAGCTCCATTCTTTAAGTGGATGAAAAATTAGAGGGCAGGGAGACCAAACATGTGGGCTTCACAAAGAATGTCTGGTTGAATCTGCCAAGCAGGCCTGATCAGATCTCACATTTAGTTTATCCGCCTGTTGACACTTAACAAGAAGTAAGTGGAGGCAACAATCTCAGCCCCAGGTCATCAGTCACATAGGTACAAAGCATCTGAACAGCAAACAGATTTTTCTGATGCTCTGCAGCTCCCTAGAGGCCTGCACTGCTGTCTGAGGACCACGGCTTCTCCTCTCTTGGCTCATTTGCAAGGTAAACATATTCTGGCCTCAAATGTTGTTCCTTTCCAACTGCTGGTGAAAACTCCAGTCAGTCTGAGAGATTAAAAAGGATGATCTAGGGCACTACTCAATCCACTAAAAATGCTCATATGGGAACGCAAAGCTGTTGTTGTGACCAGAGGGGTTATTTTTTTTCCACTGGATCTCATTCTGCAAGCCCAGATTCAAATACTTTCTATCTTTATTCTTTATCCACTTTATTATTTATTTTTTTTTAAAGGGAGTCACACACTTGGATTTAAACAGATTTTTACAGTACTAGTTAAACACTGTTTTTCTGCCTTTACCATGACTGAAGATGTGATTGAGACAGCCCTCATGGCAGCAATGCTGGCCTGGATCACTGCCTAGTTCTAACACTTCCAAACACCCAGAGGAAGCAGCATTAGTGATAAGGTAGACTTAACTTCCCCATACATCAATTTATAGCTCCTTATAGTTACCAGATACCTTGTGATGATGTCATAGGAGCTGGTAGATCTGCCCCTACCCTTGCAGGCAAGCTCCAGCTCAGTTCTTGCTTTCTGCCTATCCACGTCTGCCTCTGCAGTCTCTTTTGAGCCCTGTTCTAAAACTGATGTGTAGTATTTCCAGTTTTTTCAAGCATTTACTGACTTCTAACCCCAAATCAGCTGCATTTCAGCACTTGGAGCGGCAGTTCCTCCGTGCTCCTCATGCTGCCTCAGCTGGGTATGACTGAGCCCTAGAATCATTCCTATAGCAAGCTGTAAAACACCAGTGAAAGGCATTAGAGGAACTGGTAGTTTTGATTAAATTATTAGCGTTAGAGACAGCTCTCATGTCCTTATTACTTACTGCCCTCCTTGAGCTCAAGACAAGACATATAATTTGAGCACTGGGTTAGAAGCTACAACAGGAAAAGGACTAATGTGCTCTGTTACAAAAACCTTCCTGAGCAAGGTAATTAAACCACACACATCAACAAATACAGACTTTTAAGGCTGAAGAACAGACTCAGTTATCACAGAGACACAGGGACCAACTTGTAGTTGCTCTCAAGGCACGTGTTTTCCTTGACAACAGTGGCTAGAACAGACTTTGTCTAACTTATGTCTAGAGTTGGCCCAAACCCCACAAATCTAGAAACCCTTGAACTTTGGGAAAGCTTTGATCCAGTCCAGACTTTGTGGCTCTGATCCACCTCAGCTGGTAAGGACCCAAATCTGCTTAAAATATATTTCACAACACATCTTTGCCTGCATTTTTTTCAGCGAGGTCATAAATACCACATGTAGAACCATTTCTCTTCATTCACAACACCTACTAGCAGAGCCAGCTATTCCCATCTCCAACCCAGAATGTTAAAAAAAGGATTAAAAAATAAAAGATACAAGAGCAAGCTTTAGATCAGTCGGCTTGCTCCTGAGGAGCAAGAAGAAAGCTAAAGCACTAAAATTGCACAGTCAGAATGTTTGGAAAAAGTCAAGCACATGAGAAATTCTACATGACATGTACAGTGTGGAGCAGCTTGCAAAGCACAAAATGACCTGTATCACTCCTTTCTTAGCCCCAGAAAAAAAAAAAAAAAAGACTCCTTTGACTACAGGTACTAAACAAGAATATTATGCAAGTTGACTTTTTTGTTGTTTTTTTAAAGGTAACATCTTCATTCACTGAAGCTGTGATCCCAAACCTCATAGGAAGGTTGTGCTTTTCAGATGACCTAGCTGAGAGTGTGATGAAACAAAGTAAAATTTAACCAGGGAAAAGGAGTCTGACAAGCTCTTCTGACTAGATTTATCACTGATAACTTAAAAAATGAGCTGTTAGTAACTTAAATCAAGTACAGCCAGACTCTACAGCCACAGATCATAGCACAATTCCAGCAGGAATGGACCTCAGGAGGTCAGACTGGGTTGAAAACCTTCCAAGATGGAGAATGCACAGCCTCCCTGGGCTACCTGTGCCCCTGTCTGACTTGTCCTTGAATTTAGTAAGATTTCTGTTGGCCCACTCCTCCAGCCCGGCCAGGTCCCTCTGAAAGGCAACCCTGTCCTTCAGTGTTGTTGCCTGCTCCTCCCAGTTTGGAGTCCTTTGCAAATGTGAGTGCACTCTATCACCTCTGATTCTTCAATAAAGATGTTCAACAGGACTGTCCCAAGACAGACCCATCCTCGTGCTACTCCAGTTGTCACAAGCCTCCAGTTAGAGTAGGAATCATTAACCCCTACCTTCTGATTCTGATCATCAAACTTTTTTTTTTCTTTCCCTGTCTAATTGCCTGTCCATTTAGACTGTAACAGTCTTAATTTGGGTATAAGAACATTGTGGGAGATACTGTCACAAGCCTTGTTCATGTCAAGGCAAATGACATCCACTGCTCTCCCCTGCAACAGTGACAGTGGCAGTTCTGGGATGGAACTTCAGGAAACTAGTTTTAACTCTTGGCTCTAGGAAGATACACTGGAACCAACAGCTGGAGCACACACTCTCAGAAGGAGCATTCTTCTCCAAAACACCGTTGGAAAGTATAGATTTGTATTACTGGGATTCAGTAGGCCAAATCCTTAGCTGTGATAATCAGCCCAGTTCCATTAAAGTCACTCTATATAGAGGATTTCAGCTCAGCTAATGATTCTGGCTTTGTATGCACCTGATTTTTGCTGCCTCCACTCTGTGTGCAGGTTGTACAGCACCACAAACAGGAACAGCAAGGGAAACTAGAGCACTGCAGAGGCTGCTCAGTTCTCCCAGGAGAAGCACAGATCCCCCTGTGTTCCTGTGCCAGTCTTTCTCTTACCTTTGCAAGGAAACTCCACGCTGCGTATTGCCCTGAGGTTGTGCTGCTTTTTAGCTTCACTGTGTGCAACATCAGGAAGAATCCCAACAGCCCACTGCAAGGGATGGGGAAAGCTTGTTAATAAAGTACCTTAATTTCAACTAAGCAACCTCTTTCAGGCATCTTGGGTTTCCTAATGCAGAACCGCAGCGTTAATCCCATTTGGAGAAGGCAAGCTGGCAGACAAAGAGCTTGCTTTATGTTCAGTCACCTTGGGTTTCGTTCAGTCAGTGACTAAAGTCTGAGTAAAGTCAGTTTGATGCTCTTGTGGCTGGTCTCTCATGCACTTGCATAATCAGGAAAGTGGGGAGGATTGGAACTGTGAGGTGAAGTATTAAGTTCAGGCATTGAAATGGCTCTGAATAAAGGCAATGCTAACTTTAACAGGAGCCACACATGTTTGGCAACTAACTCACTTCAATCTCCACAGAGCCTTGAACTGAAAAAATAACCACTGGAAAGTTTCTGCCTGAAGCTTTCAAGCTGTTTAAACTTCATGAAACCTAAATTCCAATTAGGAAGTCAAATATATTTCTACTGTATAACAAACAGACAGATGACTCAGCAGTGCTGGGAACAGAATCCTCCAAAGCTCTCTTGACGATGAAGGGAATTTTGATTCTCAGGTCATATAGGAAGGACAGTACTCCCCACTGCTCCTGTAGCCAAGACTACTCTTAAGGAAACTATTCCATATCTCACTGGGTCTCACAGAGCTTATTAGCTTTGGCTCTGGATTTTGTTTCACATTGCTTCACTGGTTGTGAAGCAGTAAAATAGTGTAAACCAGTAAGCAGGGGATAGAAAAGGACTTCAAAATATGTAAGGCACAAATTAACATGTGGCTGGTTGAGAGGCATAAGAGACTACAAAGGTCTGTGGGAAGCTGCATGGGAAAGGAAAAAGGATCAACACATCATGCTGTTGGTGAGGCAGAAAGGGCCTTGGTGTTCAAAGAGGCTATGCTGTTCTGGGTAGGGATGCAATGCAGTTGGGTCTCCTCTCTGCAACAGCAGGAAGAGTGGAAGGTGGTGGCTCCCTGGGTCATAAGTTCCATGCTGGGCTCTAGCACCTCAGGCAAGTGCTGTTCCCTGCACAGTACATGTGCCAAAGTTGTGTCTCAGCCCCATGTCAGTACAGGTGGTTTTGCTGCACCAAACAATAGGGTCAGATAACTGCCCTGGAGTAGGAGGTACTAGGGTTTCTTACACTAAGCCATAACGAGAAACCCCAAGGGACTATCTGCTGTGCCTGAAGCCAAGAAAGAAGGTGCTGCTTTGATGATAAAAGATAGGCCCAAATTCAGCTCCTTGGTGCAGAGTGAAGTGCTGAGCAGTAGAGCCACACAGGAGCATTCCACTCTGAGAGACCAGCGTTGGAGCAGCATTGCCCAACCTTTTGGAAGTCCAGTAGCTGGCTGAAGTTTGCTCCACATCTTCTGCCCTGCTGAGAAGAGCTTTTAGTCAGAGTGATTTGAAGCTGTTTCGTGTAATTCAGAGCTAAAAAGTGAAACAGCCAATTGTAATACCTGAACTATTGATGTCACAACTCCAGTTTATTTCACTAAATAAATGGAGCACTTTGTGCCTTACATGCTTCAGATGTCCTGCACAGGTAGGGGAGTTAGCTGCATCAGTGACCCTTACTTTACACTGTACAGGTCTTCTTCCCAATCCTTTAAGTCTACCAAGACATTAGATCACAAGATACAGTAGGGCAACTAAGATGCTTGTTATTCCATCTTACTTTTCCTTTCCACTTGCCGTAGTGTACAGTGCTATCTACCTACATACTGCAGGAGGGGGGCAATGGGAACAGAAGGGCAAGGCTAGGACAGTGGTAAAATTCTAAGGAAATGAAGAATACCTGGGCTAGACAGAGCTCCAGCAGTGCCTGCAGTTAGACCTCACCTTCGAGATCAAAATAGATTTCATCTACCTACTGTGGAACAATTTATTAATACCTAATTGCAAGTTTCTTGTAGTGTGGCTAGTCCATCCTTGAAAAAAGCCACTTTTGTATCAAAAAACTACGCAGGGAAATTACTTAACAAACATTTCTAATATCCCCTTTCAATGGAAAATCCAGATACAAGTATGAAAATCCCTACAATCAGGAAATCTTTTCGCCATCAGTTAGCACACTTATTTCTTTCTAAAAAGAAAATGCTTCCATTTGACAAAAGACTGGAGGAGAAAGACAGGAATGAATTTGTTTGAGATAATGAAGACCTTTAGGAAACATATTTATGTTGGTCTGTAAGTAATGCTCTATTGGTTAGTGAACTTTTGCTACTCAAAATAAAGGAATGCTTGTTAAAGCTTTTCCCTTTTACCCCAAAAAAGCATTCTGCCAAATAACAAGATGTACAGGCAAATAAATCCATGTACACCCATATACTGCTGAAGACTAATGCTTCATAATCACTGCAAACAGCAAGTTTTACAAAGGCTAATCCGACTTGAGAAGCATTTAAGAGATGCTATTTATCAAAGCTTTGCTACTTTAGGTAAAAATTATGTGACTGGTGACCGGGGACTCTCCTGATCAGAACACACTCACTCAAATAAACACATACACTGCCAGCTTATTTGAATCTCAGACCTTCAAATGCATGTGCAGAGATATGCCCAGATACATATTCCCTGCCCTTTCACTGCCCTATGCAGCAGACACCAGTGTCACTAAGGTACTGCATGCTCCAAAATTTTTAACTGAGAGTCAGGGTTGGAAGTCAGAGGGCTCTCTTATTTTGAAAACAAGCACACATCCTGTTACAGAGAGGTTACCTGGCACAGCAGCTGCTGTGAAACCTGTAGAAGTACAGGAATGGAAAGTCCAAGGCACTGAAGAGATCACCTGAGGGACAAAGCAATATACTCAGTGGAACATTGGGGGGAAAAATTACCCACCATTACAAGCAGGGGAACAACAATTATATGACCATTACTAGTTTAACATTCCTTTGGGCCTTTACAGCTGGCTGACTTTTCATTTATGATGCTTTCCACATTTCCAGTGCGTTTAATGATTTCTCTCTGACCTTGCTTCTAGCCAGCTCCTGCCTTCATTTGAAAAAGGAGAAAGGGATATGTCAGAGTACTCCTTGCTAGGGTGCAGGAGATCCTGCTTCAGCAAGTTGCCAGTGAACAGACATGCATCACATCCACTTCTTGCATTACAGAGCTCGTGATAGTTCCTACTGAAGCAACAGGAAGCACAGACATATGTTGTCTGCTTCCCCACCCAGCATCTGAACTCTGTCACGTGGAGCAAGTCGAGGGGTTCAAAAAAGTTCCCCCAGATCCCAGTAGAGGTCTCGAGTACTTGCATTTCCAGCAACCTGGGCTTTGGTTGTTCCTGGGAGCAATCTCAGGAGTTCTCTGGCCCTCAGGTTCTACAGGTTCAGAGGAAGCTCCATCTTTCACTTTTGGAAGTGCAGGACTGTTCTGCTGTCTGTGCAGGTGGGAGAATGCTGTCTGCACCCCCAGGCAAAGGGGAAGGTATGCCTCTTTAAATGCTTCTTCCCTTGTTTTTCTGACTCAGCAAATGTCTAGTGAAAGCACCAGGCAATCCTTTATCCTTCTAACTATTAAAATACAAGACTGATAGGAATATTAGCCACCATTAAGTATTCAATTTCTCCAACTTTAGCCTTCGATCTTTTGCTGCTTCAAGTCCTGCCGTGGGCTCAAGCAATGGGATACATCTTAGGAAAGCAACAAACCAAAATCTCTGCACAGCATTGAGGGCAATGCAGAGAAGGAATCTCAGTTCTGTGTGGACTGCTGGGACACTGCACTGAAGTAGACACATTCAACTAGGGAATCCTTGTTTTACACCCTGCACGACCTCAAAAGCTGTTCTTTTTTGTCTGCCCCATGCTAAGACAGGTACTATAAATATCATGTGAATTAGACAGTGTTCTATACCCTCCTCTCCTCTTCTACAGGATATCCTGTTATTGGTCATAGAATCATAGAATGGATTGGACTGGAAGGGACCTCTAAAGGTCACCTAGTCCAACCCTCCTGCAATAAGCAGGGACATCTCTAACTAGGTTGGGCTGCTCAGAGCCTCATCAAGCCCGGCCTTGAATGTCTCCAGGGATGGGGTCTCCACCACCTCTCTGGGCAACCCATTCCAGTGATCTATCACCCTCACATTAAAGAACTTTTTCCTACTGTCTAACCTAAATCTACCTTTTTCTAGCTTAAAGCCATTACCCCTTGTGCTGTCCCTACAAACCCTTGTGAATAGACCCTCCCCTGCTTTCTTATAGGCCACTTTCAGGTAATGGAAGGTCACTATAAGGTCCCCCCAGAGCCTCATCTTCTCCAGGCTGAACCACCCCAACTCTCTCAGCCTGTCTTCACAGGAGAGGTGCTCCAGCCCTCTGATCATTTTTGTGACTTTCATACTCCTGTTGAATTCCAGGACTAAAATCCTACAGGGTTTGACCTTTAAAAACATTCATGGAAAGGAAAGGTGATATGGAAACCTAAAAAAGGAATAACTCAATCCACTTTACCTGCTGGATGGGATGCAGAGGCCAACAGCACCACACTAAAAAATAAATAAAAAAAAAAAGATGAATTGTATACTACAGAATTTATGACATGACCCGAACATTATAAATTGACAGCTTTGTGTTTGGTTTTTTCATGGTGAAAATTATTCCAGTTAAGTAGAATAACTGAGGCATACATATCAATTGAAAAAATAAAGTTGGTTGGGAAGGAATCTCCAGGGTCACCTCATCCAGGATCTCCACTGAGGCAGAAGCAGGCCTAGCACCAATATCTGATCATGTACTCTGCAGCTCTGTCTCAGAAAAATGAGTCTCAAAAACTTCCCAGCATGGAGATTCCACACCTCTCTGGGCTACTTGTTCTAGGGCCACCCAAACCTCCTAGTGAAGTTTTTCCCAATGTTCAGTCTTTAAACCACCAAAGCTGCAATTTATGGTAGTTGTTCCATGTAGTACCAACTCCTTAGAAGGGTTTGGCTCTCATCTTTACAACTCCCTTACAAGAAGGTGTAGGCAGTTGTTAGGTTGCACCTTGGTCTCCACGTTGCCAGTCTCAACAAGACTAGCTCCTTCAAACTCTCCTTGCAGTAGGATGTGTGTTCCAAGTCCCTAACAATGTCAGTAGCCCTCT
Organism: Actenoides lindsayi; assembly: GCA_025331215.1. NCBI lineage: Eukaryota > Metazoa > Chordata > Aves > Coraciiformes > Alcedinidae > Actenoides > Actenoides lindsayi. Next base: position 34,703 of record WTSP01007097.1, on the reverse strand, counting down.
GCTAGATCTTCAGTTTCTCAGTAGCATTCTTGAAGTGGAAGACCCAAAACTGAAGAGTTATTTCAACTGCAGCCTCAGCAATGCTCGTAAGAACTTCCCTCAATCTGAGAGCCAGGCTCCTTCTAATGTAGCCCAACACATGGTTTGCCTTAATTCGCCGTGAGCACGCGCTCCTGCCACGTACAGATCTCAGCATTCACTGACACCCCCAAGTCTTTTTCAACAGACTTGCTGTCCAGCCAGCTGGTGACACCGCCGAGACAGAATCTGTACAGAACTGTACTTGTGTCTAGACTTGACCATCTCTCTGTCTGAGGATTAATTTCAGCTCCATGTCTGCTTTACAGGGACATGCATGTATTGAATATGAAGCAAATACATGGTCTTCTGCACATTCATGCCCCAAATGTCACTTAGAGAAAGGACCAATGTTGCAATTAAATGTTTAAAACAAACCAAAAAAAAAAAGCATGAAAATAACCCCAAATACCAGCCCAAACACTACACACTTTTCAGAAAGAAAGAAGTGAACAAGAAAATCAGCTGTGACCAGTTCTATACCTGGAGTATCACTGATTTCAGAGGTCCTACAAATACTTCATCCTCTGAGTTTGTGGTGTAGGCTGTACAGAGCCTTTTTCAGTGCTGCTGATTCTTCTAGTACATTTCTGATTTTTTTTCCAAATTTTTTCATTCCACGTGGTTTCCAAGGCTAGGCAGCTCCAGAAACATATTCTGGAGCATCATAAGATGGCAGAAGCACATATGTCTCCAAAGCAGAGCTACAGCTTCCTCCACTTACCAACAACATACGTCCACGACAACAGAAAGGAGAGGGAGAAGGAGAAAAGGGTATCTAGAGAGGTTGCTTCTTGATAAGCAGCAATGGTAAAAAGACATTCATTAACATTAGGAATGCTGAAGCTAGGCCACGTCCCCTGGCTAATTACCAGTGATTCTTACAGTTCACTGGGCCCAGTAATGGCAGCGAAGGGCCAACCCAGCCAGCAGAGGAATGGAAGCCTGCACAATGAAAAGCTAAGGCAGAAAAAGAGCTGGAAGTGATGATGGCCAGAAAACTGAACGTGCCGTAAATGAGCTCGCTCCAATAACTGCTGTGGTACAGCATCACCAGCTCTGTGCTTACACCAGGACAACTCCCTCCTCCAGCCCTAACACAGCTACCCTTTCCAGGCCTGCTTGTCCTCAGCTGGTCCCAGTTCTCTATGTGAGCAGGACACTGCAGTTGCTGGCCTGCCCTTGGCACGCTTTGGTGAATCCCAGCATCGCTCGCAGAGGTGCCAGCAGCAAAAGGAACTGCAAAGAGCACGGAAATCCCGTGGCCAGGGAAGCCTGGGGGGAAGCCTGTCACTGGCACCAGCCGTGGAAGACAATGGGCTGAAGGAGGAAAAGGTTCACAAGTGACAGGCAGACAGGTATTTTGGGCTTAATCTGTTGAACAATTCCTTTGAAAGGCATCAGCTGGTACAGTAAGTGCTCACTGTCAATATCTGTATAGGTTTAAAAGATACGGTTGTCACAAAGGTATTAAACAAGGCAAAGCAGAGCAGCTGCCCTCACCCCTCCACCCCACACACATGTACTCTCCCCACACAAGAAATCAAGAGGAATTCACAATAAGCAAGCCCAATTCCTCAGTTTCCTGGTAAAGGGAGAAAAGGAACCAAAGACCTATTGCTTTTGACTGAATAACAGAGAAAAACAGGAGACTGGCAGCACAAGTGAAACTGTATCAACAGTGATGGGAATTAGGACTAAGCCATGGTTTTCTATTTTTGCTTTTTGCATTATTAATTTTTCAACAAAACAAACCAAACCCAACAAACCAAACCCAGTGTGATTGGGAAATGCTCGGAGAAAAACCTCCTTCTGCAACCAAAAGGAACTGATATCCTTACCAGACATCCCGGGCCTCAATCCAAAGGAAACACAGGAGGAAAACAAAACCTCCTTTGTGAAGCGTCGGGCAGGTTAAGACAAATGGGTTAGATGGGATTAAAGCTGAGCTGTAGCTCTGCTCTGAACAGCACATCAGTAGGAAAGACAGGATGCTGCTGGAAAAGCAGATTAGGGATTCCGAGGTTTGCAGCAGGACAGCCTGGGCACCAGGCTGCAGCACAAACAAAATCCCCACGTCACAGACCCTGTGGTTTTCTTTCTGGCAAGAACAGTAATTTATGCCTGCAGAGCTGCCCTTCCCTGTTGCAGAGAATCTACTGCAGCTTCTTTAATTCCCAGAAGTGAGAGGTCAGCAGCTCTGGCACGAGCCAGCTGCACAGAGCAGAGCCTTTACCTCACACCTCCCTTAGGGCCCCTCCTGCACCACTTGAACCTCACCAGTGACTGCTGGGTTATCTGGAATGTCTTGGTGAACAAACACCAGACACGGACAGACGTTGGGATGTACTGAAGATTTCTTCCAGGTTCTCCACAGGAAGGAACATATCTCTGTGTGTCTCAGCAAAGCAGGAAGACCAAGATGAGCCGCGACTCATTTCTAAGACACATTATGTATCTCTCAACGTGGCAAGTAGACATTACTACCCCCTCCCCTTACTACCCCTTGCCAGCTAGCCAGGGGGGAGGAAGCTGGCTCCCTCCTTGAGAAAAAGTGGGGACTGGAAAGGAATAAAAGAAATGCAAGATTACTGGAAAAACCACTAGGAAGTGGAACACTAACGCAGACGTCGGAGTGCACGGACACACAGTACTGCAGTAAAAAAAGGTGGTGGGAACAAGGCTAGAGGATTAGAAGGAAGTTCTTGGAAGTACATTTGCCCTCTTCTCACCCTCCACCTCCCTGCTTTACCTGCTTAAACACAAGGGAGATGAACAGGATGGGGTTGGGCACAGAGAAATAACATCCTCTGCGTAGCACGGCTCTGCTCGCCCTCCTACACCTGCTCCTGCTCCAGCTCCCTTTTCACAGCCATTGAATTATCATGTGAGAAGAACACCACGCCTTCAACATCAGCAACTATTTCTTCAGATCCATTTGGTTTGGGAAAGTTCCCATTCACAAGCTGGAGCACAGGAGGTTTCGGGTAAAGATAAACTTTTTCACAGTGAGGGTGACAGAGCCTGGCCCAGGCTGCCCAGAGAGGTTGTGGAGTCTCCTTCTCTGCAGACTTTCCAGCCCCCCCTGGATCTGTTCCTGTGTGGGCTGCCCTGGGTGACCCTGCTCTGGCAGGGG
>WTSP01007097.1:2784-16230 GCA_025331215.1 Actenoides lindsayi | reverse complement strand
GGGAGGGGGTGGAATCACCATCCCTGCAGGGGTTCAAAAACCATCCAGATGTGGCACTTCAGGACATGGGTTAGTGGCCATGAGAATGTTTAGTAGAGGGTTGGACTTGATCTTGAAGGTCATTTCCAACCTTAATGATCCTATTCTTTTCTAAACCCCTCCTCCCTTCCTTGCCCCCAACCCAGGAACAGCATTAAACACCTGGTACAAAAGGAATACTCTTTGTTTATAAAGAACTGCCTTCTGCTGGTGTGTTTCTTACCAATCTAGACAGTGCCCTGGAGCCAGCATAAATAATGCCAACAAACAGTATCGAAGCAGGAAGCCATGACAGGATTTCAGACCTGGGAAAACAATTAACATCTCATTACTTCACCACATTCTGTTTACATACAGTCAGCAACACTTGCTTGCAAGGAATATAACAGTACCTATATATGTACATGTATTTCAAAGGTGTGCATATTCAATTAACTGGCTGATTGTTCAGCCTTCCTCCTGTGCAGTAAAGAAGTCTGAGACAGAAATGTTTCACTTCATCTAATTCCAGCTAGGAGCTATCTGCAGATTTATTTTCTTCCTTTCTTTCACTCTTCCCCTGGCTCCTCTCCTTGCAAGAACTGTTTCTTTCATAGCAATTACTCCTAGTGGTTTCAAGGGAGAGAAATTGCAGCTCATCTTGATGCGCTGTAAAAGGAAGAACAACTGACAAGGAAGACAGAAAATGGCCAACTTGCAGAGCCAGCACACGTTTCACTAGGTACAAACACACTCGCCCACCCACACATTCATTCCTCAGCCAGATTTACACAGAGGTTCTTCCTAAAGATCAGATTGTCTCTGTGGGAGCCCGTCGCTTGAGATTTCCTAACGCTGCTCCTTTGCCTGAGCCAAACTCCCAGAGGCAGTTGGACAACTCATGGAGGAATGAAATCATCACAGATTGATCTGATTTATTTCATTGTAGTTTTTCTTCAGCCCTGGTTATGGCAGAAGGGCCAGGTTTCAGTTCTGAGAAGGGGCTTCAGAACTTGCACTTGGCCTTTTTTTTTGATCTTGGTACTTCAGGGGGAAAAAAAGGATCAAGTAGGTGGTAAAATTCAGAGAGAAAACCATAGGATTTTGAGGAAAGGAGGAGCAGTGTGAGCTAAAGGTCTGACCCAAAGGCTTCCCAGGACTGAAGATGCTGCTCTCCCCATTCACTCTTTCCAAGCTTTGAATGAAAGTAAAGAAAGTATTAGTGAATAATGCTCATTCTCAACATGAACCCAAACTGCTTGTAGTCCCTTAATTTGGATTACACTTCCACCCAGCCTGTAAGAGTTAAACCAGAATTCTAGGTACTGCTACACTATGGCTGCTTCATGGAACAAAGGTAAAATAGACCACGAAACAATGAAATCAGGACAGTCTGGATGAAGATAAAACATACCCAAAGATTCACGTAAACACAGACAAGGAAAAAAACTTATCATGTTTCCTTTTCTATTTTATCTTTTTTTTTAAACACAGAATTTTCTAGGATATTTGATCAAAACCCCAGGGTAACAAAAACAGACTAATCATCAGATCCTTTCACTAGCATAAATATTTGCTCTGGGGTTTTTTGGGGTAATCACCATCATTTGGTATAAAAACACTGTCCCTTTTAAGGTTATTGACTTCAACTGGAATTTCACCAAGACCAGGACCTGGAACTGTCATACCTCATTACCAATGAGCTCACACCAACAAAAATACCCCCAACCCTATTAGAACTGCAACTAATGGAAGAAAGGGGGAGGGAATAAATGAAAGTAAGGCTGGGAAGATGAAAGGAACATGGAAACACATGGAAACAAGTGGAAAACTGCATTTGGAATTAGAACGTATCGCTCTTTCACGTTCCCCACCACCAAATCCCAGGAATCCCAGATAGATCTTCATCTCCACTGTGACACTGCAAAGTGCAGTGGAAAAGGACTTTGGATGCTTTTCCCGTGATGGAAAGGTAAAATTTTATGCTGTCAAGGGGGAATTTCAGGACTGAAAAAGAATGCACGGATGTTTGATGTAATGTGGCAGCACCAACAATCTGTCCTGTACATAAACCAATTAGTAGCTTCTGATGTTGGGAACACAGCGATGGACACGCTCAACAGGAAAGCTCAGTGATGTCAAACAACTGATGAGCTTGGGGTTGCAGGGCTGGATCCAAAGCTCACTGAAGTCAACGGGTAGCTTCCCCTAAATCACACTTGGGAGCTTTGGTTTAAGCAAGGCTCTGGGCTGCTGCTTAGCTGGGGGGAGAGACTGAGCACTACATGAAACATGGGATTTACGTGCCTACAAGGGTTAGGCAGAAGCTGGGTGGCAGGTTGCAGTGCTGGAAGCATTATGCAGATGCTACACATATTCCTCTGTGATCCACGGAGCCCTTGCTTTGGATGCAGGTTTTACAGACAATCACCATTTATCACATTTATCACCATAATCACCCTTTAGAAACAATGATGATGGTGGACAGAGTCCCTGATGGCTAGGAGTATCATAGAATCACAGCATGGCAGGGGTTGGAAGGGACCTCTGGAGATCACCAAGTCCAACCCCCCTGCCCCAGCAGGGTCACCCAGGGCAGCCCACACAGGAACAGATCCAGGGGGGTTTGGGAAGCCTCCAGAGAAGGAAACTCCACAACCTCTCTGGGCAGCCTGGTCCAGGCTCTGTCACCAGATGAAAAGCAAGATATCCACAAAACCTAAGAGAAACTAGTCCAAGGAATATGGTTTTATTTGGGTTTTATTGTGAATCTAGTATTCCTGCATTTAGACAAAGGGAGATAATCTTTGAGTAATAAAGTAGTTCTGCTGAGACACTTGGGATAGCCTGAACTGGCCCAGAAAATGTAAGAGGTCAGTCTGCAGGACAGAAATACTGAGCCTTTGTGGAAATAAGCAAACAAATGGCTAGCAGTTTCTTATTTGAAGCACAACAAGGCTGGGAACTGGATATGGCATTAAGTATCCTACACATACCCCCAAAAAACCAAAACAAACCCAGACAGCTTCAGAGACCAATATTCTGTAAGAGGAGGGGAATATGTCCTCACCTTTGGAGGGGGAAGAACCCTGAGGGGAAGTGGTAGACAGAAGCTTTGAGACATTATGTTTGTTTGTTAGGGAGTTCTTCATTTAATTGGTTTGGGTTCTTTTAATACAGAAGATATATGCTACAAGTGCAGGTCAACAAAGTATTAAGGTATGTGCTTAATTCTTTTGAAGAATGACAGATTCAAATCCATGCTTAAGTAATTGGCTGAATTACAGCCAAAACATACCAAATAATTCTGGTCATTTCATTCAGTCTGTTCTGGAAAAGACATTCTGTATTAGCTAAACTAATAACGAGGTTTCTCAAAGGGTATTTTAATCCCTTTTCCTATAGTGTGCTGGCATCTAGTGGCCTGAAGTCAAAGCACGAACTAATTTTTCACCACAGCTTTTCTCAGATAAAAACATTCCCTTCAATGGCAGAAAATGCTTTTTTTTTTGTCCAGTATTTACTTTCATGTCTTCCAAGTTTTGAAAAAATGAAAGTATCTTCCCCAAGCTGAAAAAAAAATGCTCAACTTCTTTAATTGCATAATTTAAAGGAAAAGAAGTAATCATCTCGTGATGAAAAGTTGAACTAAACCGTACATTACTGCTGGCTGTATTCATCTGTCTGTGAAGACAAAATCTGCATAAACAATAGATGTGTTATCATCAAATGGATATCAGCAACTGCCACTAAAGCAAGGTTTGGACCCTAATCCTGCCTCTACCCATATCATTGGCAGCTTTTACATCAATATCCTCATTTTATCTACACTGCAGATAAAAGATAGGAAGTTAAATTCTGTTTCCAGTTACAACTGGACTGAAGTTTCAGTGGTGATATTGTCACTTACAGGGGACATGAAAACAGAACTTAGCCTAGTTCTTCTGACACACACACAGCATTTCATTCCAAGGGAGGAGATGCAGTTTGTGAGCCAACTGTTTGAGTCTTAAACAGAAAATTCATCAGTTGTCACTTACTAATTCAGAATCACTCAAAAAGTAACATCAGAAAAGACTGGCAGTCATACAGTGCAGCTCACCCCAGCTTCAGAATCAGGTCACATTACTCAAGTACCAGTACATGTAGCAGAACATGAAAGGTGGCTACCAAGAAGATGGAGACTCCCTTTTCACAAGGAGCCCCATGGAAAAGACAAGGGGCAATGGGTACAAGTTACTCCTGGGGAGATTCCGATTGGACTCCAGAAGAAAATTTTTCACCATGAGGAGAATTAGACATTGGAATCATCTCCCAAGGGAAGTGGTGGATTCCCCTGCTCTGGGCAGCTTTAAGACTCAGCTCGACAGGGTGCTGGGCCAGCTCCTTTAAACTGTATATATATATATATATATAGTGACTGTGCAGTAAAGTTTTGAACACCTCCAGAGATGGAGCTGCTGTGGGCATACATCTTCTGAATGTGCAAAATAAAAAAGATCAATTACACTCCATACTGTAAAATGGATCCATCTGAGCACAGGGCAGTATTCTGGACAACTCCTCTGAGTTGCCATCACACTCAGTTCAAGCAGATGATTTTTGTCTACAAAGCACCTTTTAATTTGGAGTTTGATTATTATACCAGTTCTGTACTGGAATGGCTGCTTTTGCTGTGCAGCTTCAGGACACGGGTCAGTGGTCATGATAATATTTAGTAGACGGTTGGACTTGATGATCTTGAAGGTTGTTTCCAACCTTAATGATTCTTTGATTCTCTGCAGTTACAAATGGCAGTGTCAGGCAAGGGTGAATGATTCCCATTTATGGGACACACTTCTTAGAGAAAAAGGCAGGTCACATTTGTGGACTTGACTGCACTGAGGTTTTGGGCAAGGGTGTGTCAATGCTCTTAACTAACATTACCAAGGTTTCTCTTACAATACTATAAAATAATCCAGGGAGGAGACGTAGACAGATGGTTGGACAAGTCATCCCTACAGTTTTCACTAATGGCTGTGCTTTTTTCATTGTCTTACCAAGCTTAAATTGAATCCACTTTATTTTAGTCATCAGTTCAAGTGTCACTGAACATTCATTAGACTAAAACACAGGATCTCTCCTACGCCTGTGAAGCAGAATACACACACACACACCCCAACTTACACTTCAGCAAGTTAGTAACTTCCCCAATCAACCATGTCACAAGCCAGCTACAGAAAAATATTTAGCAAATACTGAAAACCCCACAGTACCTTGAACACAAGTTTATCTCCACCCAGCCCAGCTTCCAGGAGACATGGAGCAGAAGTCCACCCACTAAAGTCTGCCACCTAAAACAGAAACAAAAGAGCACTTCTGAATTATTTGTCCTTTTTAACCCTGTGGAGCATGACCTCAGAATCCACAGAACTTCTTACAGCACAGCCACGACTCAAGTTACCTCATGTTTGTCTAGATTCCCAGGGATGCTACTATTCCTCTTGGAATCTTTTCTTTCCGTGGGCCTTCGTTTCCTTCAAATTTTCTAATACTCTGGTTCTTCCAGCTCCTGTTTCAAATGTTTTGTAAATTACCACCTACCACAATTACCTCAGTCACCTTACTGAATCCCCAGTTTATCACCTCTTACCACATGAGGTTTACAGTAATAACGTTACAGCCAAGATGAGCTGAAGATGCAAGCGAGGCAAGGTTTGGCCAAGAGATGAGTAACTTTTCATACATAAACTGCTATTGTTAGAACCAATAAATGTGATTTCAGGATTCAAAGACTCTCTTCAGCTGAAGCAACAAGCCCCAGGGATGACATGTAGTTTCAAACATTAGCTCTATGACTTCCCATGGTTACTCATGCTGGGCTTAGATTACAAACTCCACTGAACTTCCTCACCCCTCCGGTTCTTGTGTAGCGAGCACCAAGTGAAGTGTCATCAACAATAACATCATGGAGCTGCATGAGCCTCTGATTCAGAGCCTCTAGAGAATAAACACCTTTACAGCCAGATAACCTTGCACAGAAACCACAATACTGTGGTTTTCTCACAGAAAACAATCACATCCTGCACTGTCTTAACTATCTAACAACTTAACAACCACAAAGGTGTTCCTTAGTCTGTTATGGAAATAGCATGTGAGGCCTCAGAAATGCTTGCAGGTAACTTAAAAGTAGTAGATGCACACTGTTGGGGTTTTTTTTCAGCTTTCAAGTAAGTTATTTGCTTCTTTCTTCCTTAAGTTAGTGGTTTTCAGAGGTGTTTCATGTTTCTTGGGTGAAAATCCTAGAATGTCTAGCACAGGTCAGCCAGAGATACATTACTACAGTGTTAAATCACATCAACATCTGCCACAGGTACAGAAGGGGTTTGATTTCTTATTCCCATTTATTGCAATGCATTTAAGCAATCGTTTACAATCTCTCTCACGCACAGGCACACAACAAACACTCACTCTCTGCAGTATCACCTACAGCTGGACAGTGTCAGGGAAGAGGGAGCTCACTGTCCACATGGGGATGATGAGTATTCAATGCCACTATCACAGCTCACTTCACCATTTTCAGCTGAGGAGCTAGGAGAGCATAAAAGATAGATATCCCTGATGTTTGCTGCAGGCTTCACCATGTGCTGTTCCAAGCCAGTGTTGCATTCTCATCAACTTTATAATGAAAAATTTCTTCTTTTCTCAGGTTTTATGGGCAGAAGTTGAAGTTAGTAACAGTGCCAGATGCTTAGCACTATGCAGTATGGGCTTAGATTATATAGGGAACAAAAGGACAGCAAAGAGCAAGAGCATGAACTGAGAATAACACTCTTTCCCTCCCTTGCTCATCTGTCACAGCTCTAAATGAAAGCACATCTGAGCAACTTAACAATTTTGAAGAAAAGGTGATCTTTAAAAGCCAGAATATATGGAAAAATATTAAGCTGCTAAGAAGTTTTTCCAAATAATAAGAAAGGGAAATAACTGTGGTAACACAGATGTTGTAAGGCAGTTGCTTGCCACTGAAATATGCTTTCTTAGGGTTGATTACCACACCTGTATTTCACATACATTACTCTAAAACGTTTCTCCATACGATATAAGCCTTGTCTAAGAGACAGTCTGTGTGTGTCAGAACTGAGGAAAGCATTTGTTGCATATTTAATACATCTGAGTACACTCCAAGAAAACGGAGCTTCCCAAGGCAATTATTCTGGGAGTTGATTGCAGTCCTGGTGCTGCAAGTCAGGCAAAAATATAAGCCATGCTAAGGAGCAATAAAGGAATTAAAGATATCCAGTGTCTGCAGATCTTACTGTTCTCTCAAGAGAACAAATGGGTGAAGTCTTGACTTTTAAGAGGTCAGATTTTCACTAAACGACTCACTAAATATGAACAGCACCAATGGTACATGTGGACACTTGACAAAACATTACATTTCTTGTTGCACTCATTAAGATAAGCCAGCGACTTGTGCTGCAGACTTACAACAAAGGCTAAATGTGAAAAGAAGCAACGTGGTATTTGTGTATGCCTGCAGATGGGTTTAAGGTTGGTTGGCATCAGCAGAGTGAAAGAATGTACCACAACTGCACACTGTCCTTCAGGGGCATTTTCAAAGAAGTATTATCACTGTTATGTTTCAATGCTGAAGCATAAGAGTTTCAGAAAAAGGAGAAACGATGGAGTGATGTATCTTGATTACATCACCACCATCATGTTTAAAAATTAACCCAGACACATCAGTGAATCACAGAATGGTAGAGGTTGGAAGGGAGCTCTGAAGATCACCGAGTCCAACCCCCCTGCCAGAGCAGGAGAAACCTAGGGCAGCTCACTCAGCAATGCATGCAGACAGGTCTGGAAAGTCTCCAGAGAAGGAGACTCCACAAGCTCCCTGGGGAGTCTGTTCAGTGCTCTGGAACCCTTACAGGAAAGAAGTTCTTCCTCGTGTTGGGGCAGAACTTCCTGTGCTCGAGCTTGAATGTAGAAACAATGCAGGTTAAGTGCAACTTGACAAGAAATACTTTGTAACCTACTAAAATAATCAGCTCCGTGTTGCTACAGTATTCAGAGAAGAAACTATCCTAGTTCCCAACTGTCATTAGGAAAGGTAGGAGAGAGATGGTGTCCCTAGAATAAACTTGTAAATTCTTAACACTCAAAATCATTAATTTCTTGAACTGAAGTATGTTTCTAAAGCAAAAATAGCACGGTGTGATTTTCATGGTGGACTGCAAATACAAGATTAAGCTTAGGGAAATTTTAGAGAATTGTGAATAATACAAGTAAAATATTTGAGAGACCTACTGTGTAACATAAAAAAATAGACTAGGCTTATTTCACTGACACTAGCTAAAGCAGGAGAAGGCTACAAGCTGTGCCCCGACAAAGGAAGCAGAGAATGGTGTCTGCTTTAAGCAGTGTCACCTGAGAGCAGCCAGGGAGGAGCCCACAAGCTCAAGAGAGCAAAGGCAATGCCAGCTGAAAGCCTGCGGGTCACAGAGATGAGAATATACTACGAAGTTCTGTCACTAACAGTCTGCAGAAAAAGGGTGAAGGCCAAATGAAGAGACACATGATCATAGCTGTCGATGGCTGCAAAGAGAGCTCACCTCTCAGCTTTCCTGTTGCCATCTTGCTCTATCTTTCAACACGCTGACTTTTCTCCTAATTGAGAAAGGAAGGAACATCTTTCCTTCGAGACCTAGAGTGGCCATACCCTCCTCCTCTTAAATGAGAGATACCACAATAGCATTACAGGGAGCAACCATATATGCAATAGTTTAAAACACTTAATTTAAATAAGAAGGCTTAATTTTTATGATGGATTTTTCCCCCCACTTGGATGGGTTCAATATATTTTCAGTATGTATCATCTTTAAATGCTTCTCAGGAACACTGACAGTAGCCTTCAAGGTATTTTCAGCTAAGGCCAAGTTCTACCTTATTCTGTCACTACAGAGTAATTTTCCTGTTTAGCTTTGAGGTCTACATAGACACTTTCCTTTCATGTTAATAGTTAAATTAGAGTACTAAAATAAATTGGTTTATAAAAGCAAACCTATGGCTTCCTCCTACAAATTACAGAGTAACAATATTTCAGAGGTGACTAAAAAAAGAACACAGGGGAAAAACCCTTCCTTTCCAAGATCCCTCACTAACAGCTTCACAGTCTGATACAGTCTTCTCTAGATCACGTTTGTTTACTGAAATCATCAATAGTTTCATAATCTATTTAAAATAGCTCATTTTATCCTGAAATTAAAGAGTCACACTCGGGAGCCATTGCAATCGTACAGAGAGCTCTTCCAGGCAAACCCAACCCTTCCACATACTCTGCTGGGTGTGTTTCCCTCCTCACCACACCACACTTAGCTTCGAAAGACCAGTTATGTGGAGCATTAAGTTATTAACTGAAATACCTGACTCAGTTATAGTCATTGCATACTGAATTGATTCTGTCACAATGCTAGGTACAGAAAATCAAAGTCAGTTCAGTATTCAACAGCACAAGTACAGAGAGATGTGAGGTTTTTCTCCCGTGCACTCACTCAACGCTCATCAGTGCTGAAGATCACCTACCACGGTTAATCACCCAGGCAACAACAAATATTGATTTCTTCTGTGAGTTGCTAGAGCTTTAATTTTTACTACACCATCATAATGAATTAATCAGTAACTCACCATTTTAGTTCACTTATGACTGTGAAATAGCAAGGACCTGTTAGACTCCATTACTGATCTCTCTGCTGTGAATAAACTGCTCACCAGCTCTCACTACATTCATTCATTCACAAAACAAGCTTAGCCCAAAGTAGTTTAGTTCTGATAAACTTAAATGCAAAGCCTTATCAAAGCCTTTTTGTTATCCTCATATTCAGTGATTAGTTCAAGGAAACCCACTAGGTTTCCACAACACTGCTTTCTTCCACAACACACATGCATTAGCTCTTCCCCAGTCACAATACTTCTGGGCTCACTTCATCTGCTGCTGGGCTGGGAGCTCCTGCATTACCCACAAGATTTTTTTACTTAAGCAGAAAAAAAATAATTACAAACCCATAAATATTTGCCATCATTTTCCTATTGTTGTCAAGACAGTTCCAAGCACTAATGTAGATAAACACTAAGCTTACTCACACACCTAGATGCCTTAATGAGACACAATCAGGTACCAAAACAGATGGATCCATACCAAGCAGTTCCAGCGTCTCCACCTTACTGGTTGTTATTTTGTCCAAAACACTTTCTGTACCACTTCAGCGTGATCGATCCTCCAGCATGAACACTGAACAATTCCAGTATGGAAACGCCTCTCAACTTTGAGGAAATGTGCAGAAGAATTTCTGCAACAGTCTTTTCCATTACCTTCCCTTCAGTTCTCTAAAAATACAGACTGCAAGAACATAAGCCTTCTCATTAGCATATTGATTAACTACATAATCTATTAGCATTGACTTTCTCAGGCTGTTCTGCTAACCTCCTTTCATGAGATTCCTCTAAAATGTATTGGTTTTCTCCAGTTTGACTTAAGCAGTCCCATGCTAATTGGATTTTTTCCACACATTTTGGTCTATACCTATTTCCAAAGCTTTAATGTGTCAAACTGAGCCCTGCCATGACTGTCCTGGGCTACCTCACTAACTGCATTCCTTCATCTCAACACCCACTGTAATCATCTAATTCAGGTTTCATTTGGAAGTATGAATTAATATTAATGCAATTTCATAACGAAAGTTACTGTTAGGATATTTCAAAATATACTCCACCAAGCAACTTGAATTCAGCAAACCAGATTACGTCAGGACTTCAAGTGATAAAGTAAAACATACATTATGTGATCCCTATGGTCAGGGTACAGTTACAGAATCTTTGTATTTCAAAGTTCTTCCTTCATACACATTGCATTATGAGATAGTATCACCTAGTGGAAGCATACCATAAATAAAAATGTACTGAATTCAGCTGAAACTCTGCTAATGAGACACTTGTTTGTTTTACTATTTATCTAGCACTCAAAGAGCTAAACCAAAGCCTTCACGGGTATTCCCAGCATACGAAATTTGCCTTCCTTGTCCCGACTGGCAGCCACCCAAGTCTTTGCTACTTCGCCTTTTTTGGTGAGACCAAATATAAGTCTTAAGATCTACAACTCATAACTATTCATATTTTAGTTCCCTGTATTGTAGCCATTTTTCTAATTATTTCTATAGCACTAAAGCTTCCCTCCATGCTTTAAATCAACAAACCCGACTGATGCCATTTTCCTCATGTGCATCGTAAACTGACACAGATCAGCTACTGACACCGCGTGCCTGTTGCCGTGCTGTGAGCAGATCGCTTTTGTACACTGTGTTCAAACCAAATGAACAGTGACACCTCAACTCAATCGTGCAAAAATAATCAGAAATTCCTTCGAATGGTTTGAATTATTAGATCTTTGAATCTAGAGGGACCTGGAGAGGCTGGATAAACTGGCAAAGAAGAACCTCGTGAAGTTCAATAAAAGGAAATGCCAAGTCCTGCACTGGGGGACAAAGAGCCCGGGGTCCTGGTAGAGAAGACGGTGCCCAGCAGCCAGCAACGTGCCCTCCCAGCAAAGGCAGCCAACGGCATCTCGGGCTGCAGAAGACGGAGGAGGGTGCTCCTGCTCCTCTGCTCGGCACCGGTCAGGTCACACCTCCAGGGCTGTGTCCAGCACTGGGCTCTCTGGTACAAGACCAACATGGGCATACCAGAGCAAGTTCAGCACAGGGCCATCAAGATGATTAAGGGACTGAAGCATCTCTCATAGTACGAGACCGAGGGAGCTGGGACTGTTCACCCGGGGAAGAGAAGGCTCAAGGGGGAACCTTACCCACTGTATAAAATGGAAGGCAGTGAAGAAGATGGAGCCACTCTCTTCTCAGTGGTATCTGCTGACAAGAGGCAGTAGGCACAAATTAAACACACAAGATTCCATCAGAGTACAAGAAAACACTTTTACTGTGAAAGTTGTCCGCTACAGGGTGCCCAGAGAGACCGCAGAGTGTCCATCTGTGAAGATATCCCAAACCTGAGTGGGCATGGTCCCAGGCAGCCTGCTGTAGCTGGCCCTGCTTCAGCAAAGCTGGAGGACTAGGTGATCTTAAGAGGTCCCTTCCAATCTAAATTTACATTTTTTCTACAACACCAAGCCATGCTGGGGGTTTGCATAAAGCCAGTTCCTGCAATTAATTATCCTATCAAAAGTACCCTTCAACTTCCTACCAGTAGCACAACTGATAAACAAGACCACCTAATTACAAAGCTTACTAGCTGTGCATGATTCCTGTTTCTCAGCCCTTCAAGTCCACGGCAGCCATGACTCCTTTGTGGCAAAGACAGAATTTTTCTTGCGGCAATGACTGAATCAAGAGGGAACCTTGGGCTCCTCTTCGATACCTGCCATGTCGGGGAATACCCTACTGCCATTCGTTGGTAAGAAAAACACACACACAGGACTCTTCTCTGGTGTCCAACAGTAATACTTCTGGCTTTTCAATTAAATGAGCAAATATAAGTGTACCTGAGAAACGAGTACTACACAGACCTACACAGCTCACCAGTTTCAGGCAAGAACACAAAGGCAGCTTCCAGGCCATTGCCAGCAGTACTACACTCATCTGTCTCTAACCCAGTACACAACAGACCCCTCTACCTAGTTTCAAGTTGATCACATCCATTTACTTTGCTACCCAGAGAACAGCAAACTGCAATTTAGTACCTCACCTTTAGAGTGGCCAAGTCAGTGCACACAGTTAGGGCACTTCAGGAGTCTCCTGACACTGCTGGCCAGGCAATGCACACGAGCTGCTCTAGGGGCCTGAGCACCAGGCCGGTGAATCACCATCCCTTCTGTCCCCAGCATGACAGTTCTACAGAGCTCATTACTTCTTCCCATCTTACAATACTCATTAAAAGCTTTTCCTAATTTAGATTAAACACATAGATTTTCACAAAAATATTTTTTAAACTCAATAAAGAGCTAAAGGTTTATTTAACTCAGTAAAGAATTAAAAATCTCACTAAAGAGATCTTGAAAGCTGAAGGCAGGATTGTGAAAGCAGCATGGATTGCAGCTTTCCATGGGCAGCTGCAAGCTTCACCCGTAGCACCTCCCACGGAGTTACACACAAGAGCACGTACCTGCGTTCTGTTCAAACGTCAACTGCTCAACATTTTCAGTAATAAATTCCTGGAGTATACCCTTCCTAGGGAGGCAGCAAGTCATTATTTTCTGCATCTATATCGATAGGCACACACGGGTATCAAAATGCACACTGTCACTAACACCAGAGTCCAGACCTCTCGCTGCTGTTGGCACCCGAAACGGCACCCAGGGCGGGTTCTGGGTTTAGTACCTTCTGCCACCGGTGCTGGCACTGCACATCTGTCCGATTCTAGTGAAATGTAAAATATGCA